>OX459039.1:10560051-10782798 GCA_949775005.1 Orthosia gothica | reverse complement strand
GGTGACTATGAATATATAATATAATCTAGTCGCTTTGATTTTTTGTATAATATAATCTAATATAATCTAGTCGCTTTGATTTTTTGTGAAAATGTTTTCATTTCCCTCTTTTTAGTTTAATCAATAAAATCATGACGATATTAATGTACTCTTTCGAAGTACTCAAATGGCCTCAAACGGAACTTGAAGCCCTGGATGCAAATCCATCAGCATCAGTGGTATCCTATCAGCAGATGCATATGCTGACAGTATATCGAATGCATCACCCACGGTCGTGGGTCATGAAATATACCGCGGTAGTGTGGAGGCCGAGGCTTTTTAAATAGGTACTAAGACCCTCCACAACCAGGCGATATGCAGTTCACGGATTATAACGTGTGAGGCCAGTCTTAAAGTATGACTAACTTTAGTAAAGTTATGACTGAAGGTAGTCATCCCCAAAGAAACAAGACAATTTGATCTATGGAACCTATTGTCTACTTTAAGAGACATTTAGATGATGCATGATGTGTGTGTGTGTTTAAGTATATATTTGTTGTTGGCAATAAGTTTATGGGAATGAGGTGATATTAAACCAACAACACACAATGCTAAACACCCTTTATTATAGAAGAAATAGAAAGCAATGATAGAAAAGTCACACGCTATGTCGATCGCCACATTTTATATTGTGTATCGAAACATCTACAGAAAGTTGCTGTGAGCACAGCTTGAAGAAGTGCCATGATTATCATTTCTAATAGACCATGACGTGCTATGCGATCCCGGCAAGTGGGCTTGCTGAATGGCTGTAAATTTTCAGGTCATTCAGCATAAAGACCTAATAATAAATTTAGGTAGAATATTGTATGCATGTGGCTCCGGGTCCGAGTGCAGCTGGATTCCATCTGGGTCTTCTGTTTCTGTAAATACACAAGAGATACATATTAATATTTCATTTGGAGCTATTCAATTTTGTATGCAGTCTGTACCTGCGGGGAGCTTATAATAGGTAGATAGATTGGGTATTTATTTGAATTAAGGACGCTGTTACATTTTCGACGAACTCAAATTTAGGTATCTAGTCGCATACAGCAACATTAGGCGTACGCACACATTGAAACTACTGAGCGCTCGATTTTATACATCACACAAATAATCTTGGTCCTTGATATTATTTTTTAATTTTATTGAAGTTGATTCAGGAAGGTTAGTTAGTTGGCACTTTGAAAATGCATTTGATAACTGTTACAAACCGTCGTCGTAAAAAGTAGGTTAATATTTTCAACCGACTTCAAAAAAAGGAGATGCTCTATCTATTCGGCCAAACTACTTATCCGATACTTATCGGGTTTTCATCGATAAATGTATGTGGTGGTATTTTCAGGGAAGGTTTTATTGTATAACATATTAGGATCTGATAAAGATCTTCGGAGATAGACAATGGAACTCTTCAATAACAAACAGCAAATGACCTGCGATTACTGTGATCGTATGTTTATGTTTTGTTTTAACCATACCATAATATATCATCACGCTTGTACGGTTTTAGGGGGTAAGCAGATGTATTTAGTATACCCAATATGGGGTACCTACAAAAATTTTAAAGAGAAAAAAGCTTTCCTCTGACGAAAAACAATAGGTACCGACACCGAGTTCCGAAAAGAATTTAATTTTTCCCTTTGTTGTAGTAAGTAGGTATTTTAAAAAAAAACGCTACGTGAAATAAGTAGATACCTAAAACGAATTAATTTCCGTCACAAGGATTAAAAAATGACTTGAACATTTTTCATTATATGGAATATATTAAATATTACTATCACATCATCAGTCACTATTCATTAATAGTGACTGATGATGAGATAGTAATATTTATTACAGAGAGGGAATGGGCTGTAACCAACAACGCGGGCCCAGTGCGGGTTGGTGGATGCACATATCTTGGTTCTAGGACATGCCGGTTTCCTCACGATGTTTTCCTTCACCGTTTTGAGAGCAGTGGTGAAGAAATAATTTACACAAAGTAAAGCGCCTGCCTGGGCTCGAACCCACGACCTACAACTTGTAAGTCAAGCTAATGACATACTACCCAAAAACCATGAAAATGACACCCATGACGAAAAGATGTCAAATTTTTGTCGGCGCCAACTTGTATTTTGGTTTTGACCCCGTATTTGATATAAGAGTCCCCAAAATCTATAAAAATGACATACATGACGAAAATTTGACTTATTTTTGTCGGCGCCATCATGTATTTTGGTTTTGACCCCATATTCGATATAAGCGACCCCAAAAACTATGACAATGACAGCCATGACGAAAAGATGACAAATTTTTGTCGGCGCCATCTTGTATTTTGGTTTTGACCCCATATTCGATATAAGCGAACCCAAAAACCATGAAAATGACACCCATGTCGAAAAGCAGGCAATATTTACGTCGGCGCCATCTTGTATTTTGGTTTTGACTCCATATTCGATATAAGCGAACCCAAAAACCATGACAATGTCACCGATGACGAAAAGATGTCAAATTTTAGTCGGCGCCATCTTGTATTTTGGTTTTGACCCCGTAATCGATAAAAGCGACCCCAATAACCATGAAAATGACACCCATGTCGAAAAGCGGCCATTTTTTCGTCGGCGCCATTTTGTATTTTGGTTTTGGTCCCGTATTTGTCATACATACATAAATACAAACCGGTTAAAATCATAAATCTCCTCCCACCCATCCACTTCTAAACTTCCCCGTCGGCAGCTTAACCTAACCCATCCAAATCCTAACCTTACTCAGAGCTGTTTAAACCCACCCATCCATTTCTCAACCTTGTCAACAACTGCTTAACACCAACTATTCAAATCCCGATCTTACCCAAAAAAAAATCTAAATCACATTCTAATAATAATAGGAAACTCAAAAATACGGCATACGTCCGATAAAATATCAACTCCTTTCGATCACGACGAGGACGGTACTCACACGCATGCACACTACAATCTTTCTATTACTTTTATCGTATTTATTTCCTGCGAGAAAGCGATACGCCCGTCCTTCCACGAGCGCTTCTGAGCGCGGAATGACGAGCGGCGGGTACAAAATGTATGAAGACGTCGGCAAGAGATTTTATTTTAGCTAATAATTAAAAAATATAATTATTTGGGTGAAAAATAATTAGCTACACCTGTAAAGGACTATATATGCCGCAATTTTTTATAATTTTGAAGATAAAATATGCTGTAAATTTGCCTAAACTGGAACCTATTGGGACCCTACTTTTTTTCTTTTTTTGCGATTATTGTGATGGGCAAAACGTATTTGTGCGAAAATTTTGTATGATGTCATACAATTTTTCTGATGCATATCTGGAGCTGAATATATTATCTTTAAATTAAGACCATTATATCTTCACATCGGTGATTGCTTATACATTAAAATGGTACCTCAAAAGTACTGTTATTTGTAGAAAAATGTAATAGCGTCCTTAACTAAAGGTCTCTTCCTATCACAATACCAACCTGAAAACTGCGAAATCTGTAAACGAAGCATGTACTTTGTGCTTTAAGTGTTAAGAGTTCAACTCCCCCTCCCTTGCACGGTGTACCCCTCTCCCTTGCGCTGTCTCCCCACAGTTTTAAATTACAGTCCTATACAATTTATATTAAATTGGTCGCAACTTAACCTAAGAGTGTCGAATTAGAACAACCTAACCCGTCCACTCCTTCTCTTTGTACCAAAGATATCACAAAATCACAATGTACACCACTGTACTACAATATGACCTATAAGCTCATGTGATTTGATCATCTTTCTGTTACTATCCTCGATGATTCGTTATAAAAAAAAACCGTTTAAAAAGATCCTACTCAAATTTTTAATTAAAATGAAAGGTACGTCATAATATAGCGTGTTACTAACCTTCGCTGTCCACTGCGAAACCCATCGTAACTCTCCTAGGGACCTCCTGCTATTTGTGTGATGTCACGTCTCTCCTCTAAAGTGTCTCCCGACAGAATGCCGCAGTGCCGGGGCGAGGGACTGCCACACTGCCTGTGTTCTCCCGATCAATGCAGGTCGTTCCAGTGCGCAAGTGCATTTCAGGAGGCTGAATAGCGGATATACGGAGCTAATTTCTATCAAGCATGCTCTGATGCAGAAAATTCAAATGCGGTAGCTCTCATTCTCTGTGAGAGCGAGGTTACTCTCTATTCCAAGCGTCGCTAGCGTACTTGAAGGTGGAACGAAGAACTGGTGACGACCATGGATGGTCATCCATGGTCGCCATCATCAATCCGCTGGATGCGAGAATAAAAATTCTGACCAATATTATTTTATTGGTAGGTAGGTATCGTATTTTTAAATGTTTTAGTAGAGTTAGACTAGACGCAGACTTATCTATAAAAGTCACAAATTATCCCTTCGCCGCTGGGCAAAAGCCAACGACTTCAGTTACTTCGCTATCTTAAGAAATGAACGGGAAAATGACAGAGATTCTACACAATCATCATTTCAGCCGAAAGAAGTCAACTGCTGGAACCTATATTTTTAAAATCAGAATTGCACTAGTCTAGTAGTCGATATGTTATGGACCAAGTGATAAATCAGCAGCCTATTTGTGTAAGTAAATTCGGCAAGGAAACAATCTGTGTCTTTCCCAAAAACGATTTTCGTCATACGAAAAGTCGTTTTTGGGCACTATTTATGACGCCCAGGCAAGATAAATAGTGTCAAGTCGAATCGGGTTACGACATTAATAATGATTAGATACGTACTCTAACTTCAAATAAACAAGTACCCTACACTACAGGCCACTGGGGTATAGGCACTACCGTCACCCAACATAGGAAAGAACCTCAAAATAGTTGTTGAGTGACACTACCTTCCGGATCGCTACTTGTCTGCATCTGGGTGCTTCTAGCCGAGCTCCAGATCATTGTCAGTGTGGTGCAGCAGTCGACCGCCTCGGACACAATCGTGTTTCCTGCAGTTAGTAGGAGCGCTTGTCGTATAGCACGACACGCCAGCATTAATGACATCATAACCCGGGCTGATGGGAAGCTGCCAGACAGGATGACCATAATGCCTTGGAATTTGATTAGATCTTTAGTGTGGGAATCAACATTTGTCGACACCCTTGCTCCATCCCGGGTTGTGGGGCGGCAGCTGCTGGAGCAGAAAATCTTAAACAGCGCAAATACCTACCTTATTGAGAGTTTTATGTTTGAGTCGTTTAGGATTGAAACATTATGCCTATAGGGTCCGAATGCTCGTCATCATCATCAGCCTTTTAACGGTCCCACTACTGGGACACAAGCCTCCTTTATGTGAGAGGGAATGGGAAGTAATCCACCACGCGAGCCCATTGCGGATTGGTGGATGTCACATGTCTTAAAATTTCTGGTTCTGGGACATGCCTGCAGCCGAATTGTGTAAGTAAATTCGGCAAACGAAACAATTTGTTTCTTTCCCAAAACACACATACACAAAAAAGTTCAATCTTTATAGTACATCATATTTTAGTTACTGCTTGCTTCAGTTGTATTGTAAATAAAAAAAACTACCAAATAATAAAAAGAATCTGATTTAAACTTCGCTATTTATTTCGTTGACTTATGAATAGGTGGGTATTGCAATAAATGTTTAACCCCCGACGGAAAAAGACGGGTGTTATAAGTTTGACGTATGTTGCCGTGCATCCTTGTACATGTGTGTCTGTCTGTGGCATCATAGCGTCCAAACGGGTGAATCAATTTTGATTTTGTTTATTTTTGTTTGAAAGGTGATTTTGTCGAGAGTGTTCTTAGCTATGGTTGAATAAAAAAACTTTTTTACAAAAAAATACTACCGATTTCCAAATGACAAAACTACAAAGTGAAAAACAACTATATTTTCGGAAGTCGGTGTCTTTGGTAGGTACCATTTTTTGTCGTTAATAAGAGGATCTATGTCTGTGGTTCAGCCTTTCAAAAGTTATGGGTGTTTTACTGTTTGAATTAGGGTGTTTTCGCAAGATATCGTGTCATAATTACTTGTTAAATAGATTTCCGATCGAAGCGTATCTAGTAAGTTCTAGATAAATTATGTAGTATGATATAAAAATGTGTCAGGGGTTTTTTAAATAATGAAATTTTACTTGTAGGTAGTCAGTAAGAATTACACAGTACACACAATAAAAGTAATTGCACAGTACACTATGAATTGGTCCTTTACACATACACTGTAACGTCTGATCAATATTACTTGATTGTTCTACTTTTAAATTAAATTCTTTCCGATTGAAGCTCGGTCATCGTCCAACCCGTATGTTTCCACCCAAGAAAGTTCTTATAATTACAAGTAGGTACCTATATCCGACATCAGGAAGATAACAACAATTCACCATTTCACTAATCCTTTTTACCCGACTGCCGAAAGAGGGTAATGTGTTTATCAGTCTATGTATGTAAGTATGTATGTATGTACGTATGTTTGTTTGTTCATATATGGCGTTCTAGAGACCAAACTCGTAAGCCGATTTTAATAATTCTTACGACAATCGATTCATCTGTGGGGGTCACCATCGTGTGGGGTATCAAAATGAAGGGTTTTAAGAGGTGATTTCAAAAACATATAATACTTATATGTTTAAATGTACCTAATTCTAAAAAATATAACTAAAAAGTTGTAAATAAAAAAATATTTAAAAATAAAAAATAACCCGACTGCTTGAAAAGCCAACTAAAAAAACGTAAATAAAAAGAAAATCATGCTGTGCAGTCGGAGGATACATCTGGTTTTGGTCAGCCAGCTTGCGCATATATATGTATCCTCCGACTGCACAGCATGATTTTCTTCTTGTTTACGTCTTTTTAGTTGGCTTTTTAAGCAGTCGGGTTTATTTTTTTATTTTTAAATTTTTTTCTCAAAATGGAGACACTACAAAATAAGTTTTTAATTATTCTGTGGTCCGCTCAAGCGCAACTTCTTGAGCTGACGGATTATAGGCCTTACTAAAATTGCCTATGATACTAAAAACAGACGTCTTTATCGACGGGCTATGAGTGTAACCATTTGTGAATTGGATCCCCGAGTCCATGGAGCACACAACCTTTTGTGTGTGCTCCATGCCCGAGTCAGTCACCAGCCTGGCCTACGATCAACGACTTCCTTAGAACTGTCTGTTTTTAGACAGACTTAAAAAACCCGACTGCTAAAAAATAATTAACAGAAAAGACAAAAACAAGTACTAGGTATAAATTATTAAATTCTTTGTAATCTAGAATATACCATAATAATTATATTTTTGTGATATATTTATTCAAGGAAATAATGAAATATATATTAAAATTGACATTAAATATTATGAGGTATGATACGAACCGGAAGACGTTGCGTTGGAAGGCCTCCCACCAGCAGCCTAATTGTGTAAGTGAATTCGGCAAACGAAACAATCTGGTTCTTTCCCAAAAACACACACATACACAAAAAGTTGAATCTTTATTAAACAGATTGTTTCCGTTGCCGAATTTACTTACACAATTAGGCTGCGGGTCGACCGATGACCTGGTGAAGGTTGCGGGGATCCGCTGGTTACGACAAGCACGGGACCGGTCAATATGGCGACGCATGGGTGCGTCCTATGTCTAACAGTGGACGTCTTCCGGCTGATATGATGATAATGAGGTGCTGCCAGCACCTCCCCGCGGCGGCCAGCGGCTCCCCGCTGAGGTGTTGAGTCATGCTCCCGTTTCATCATTTCTATGCCAGTTGGAATTTTAGCGTGGTCGTGCTGGGAAAGAAACTTGCCGGCACGACCTTTATATCTGCGATAAATGAGAGGTACGAAAATATATTAATATATTTCTATTCTATTCTTCATTCTATTCTACAAAATTTCTAGTTAGCGGTATAAAAAAGTACAAATTAAAAGGATTTAAGTACCCTCTAAAGTTATAATGAATGCGTTCATGGTCGTGCTACGAAGTACAACACAAATAAACGTAGCGAGCACTTTAATGTTTACCCGTCTTACTAATAAACACGGAATAAAGTTAAACCAGGTATAACAAAGGAATAACCATACATTTTCATAGGTTTATACTTGGTATAACTTTATTCTGTGTTTATTAGTAAGAGGGTAAGTCTATTCTTTATTAGATCGCACCAGCGGTGTTTGCACGTCCCATTCAGTGCTGTCTACTTACTGCTAAATCTGGTTGTTTTATTATAAAACCCACACCCTAAATAGTGTTACGAGATACACCACATGTGCTACAACGCTCTCCCTGTTGAATTTTATACATACCCTACAATGCAATGTTTCAATTGTGCCAAACACAACACACATTGTGGTTTGGGCATTCCAAAGTACAATGCAGATATTTTGCCTTCGGTGTTATTTTGTTTTAGGCGTTTTTAAACGCACCGTCACCTAATATATATAATTCCAGAGGGTTATGTGGCAGCAGCTTCTTTAAAAATTGTTAAAGAAGAAATAAAAAAAAAAACAAATATTGAAATGGACAGTATTAGCCACGTCCTGCAGTGGTGGTACTGTCCATTTCAATTTCAATTCTGTTTTCATTGTTAGACCAAATTTAACAGTAAGTACTACTTAGTATTCAATAAAAGATTAACAATAATTTCACAAAACTTTATTCATCATATTCTAAAGCTGGTAATTTATTTATTTATTTTGAATTCCGCATAACATTTAACAATTTTGAATAATATTATTAAATTATATAAGTAATTAAATGTGTCAAAATGAGCAATTAATTATGTTTTGTATTTTATCTATACTAATATTATGAAGCCGAAGAGTACGTAGGGTAAGTAGAGTAGGTAGAGCAGGTAGAGTAGGTACGGTAGGTAGAGTAGGTAGATCAGGTAGAGGAGGTAAAACAGGTACAGCAGGTAGAGAAGGTAGAGCAGGTAGGGTAGGTAGAGCAGGTAGAGTAGGTAGAGTAGGTGGATCAGGTAGAGCAGGTAGAGTAGGTAGGGTAGGTAGAGTAGGTAGAGTAGGTAGAACAGGTAGAGTAGGTAGGTGGCCAGTTGACGGGAGCGAAGCCGAAGAAAAATTTAATCTATGGACTTTGACCAGTAAGGCTGCTTATTAACAATATTAAGTTTTCACTTCAGTCGGAAGTCCCACCACCACAACCATATCTGTTTTGGGTTCATGGGGCAAAATCTCAAGGCGAACTATTATTTTATCAATACTATTACAAAATTATAATTTTAATTGACATTTTGCAAATATTTTTATCTACTCTCGTAATATCCAAATTATAGTGTAGCACGACCATGAACGCGTTCATTAAAACTTTAGATGGTACCAAAATTCCTTTAATTTGTACTATTTTATACCACTAATTAGAAATTTTATACCTCTGAATTATCGCAGATATAAAAGTCGTGCTGGCAAGATTCTTGCCCAGCACGACCACGCTAAAATTCCAGCTGGCATAGAAGTGATGAAATGGAAGCATGCCTATAAATTTGTACTCATTATGTACTCCCATTTCATTACTGGTAAATTCTGGTAAATTATAAGAAAATCAAAAAAACATTTTCTGATACTTGACATTAGATGGCGTAAAATGTGGCAGAAAAGGTTTTCTTGCTTTTCTAACATTTACCAGTAATGAAATAGGAGTATTTAATGAGTACAAATTTATAGGCATGCTGCCGTTTCATCTATGTCAGCTGGAATTTTAGCGTGGTCGTGCTGGGAAAGAATTTTGCCAGCACGACCTTTATATCTGCGATAATTGAGAGGTATAAAATTTCTAATTAGTGGTATAAAATAGACCAAATTAAAATGATTTTAGTACCATCTAAAAAAAAAAGAAAAAAAAAAATAAAAAAAAAGAAGTGAAAACTTAATTTTGTAATATGCAGCCTTACTCAAAGTCCATAGATTAAATTTTCACTTCTGCAACAGGCCACATCAGCATGCCGGTGCCATTAGTATTGCCCAGCCATCCTAGGCTACAGATTTTGTTTTGAAACATTTGTCAGCTCTCTTTATTAATTTAAAGTAGGTCCAAGTTTAACAGCTTCTACTCGTATCTATAATCACGAAGCGTCGGGAAGCGAACAAGCGTTCCGCAGCACCTTCGTCAGGACGGATGTCAGCTTTATTGTTTCATCTGAAATGAAATATTACATTAACATTCGTAATAAAAAGAATTCATTGATCTAATAATTTATAATAATTGAAAATTTTATATTTTGTTATTGGCACTAGATTACAACAAAGAAAAATATTGTG
Source organism: Orthosia gothica (assembly GCA_949775005.1). Taxonomy (NCBI): domain Eukaryota; kingdom Metazoa; phylum Arthropoda; class Insecta; order Lepidoptera; family Noctuidae; genus Orthosia; species Orthosia gothica. Next base: position 10,772,567 of record OX459039.1, on the reverse strand, counting down.
CAAAATGAGATACAATAAACTTGTTATACAATTTAAGTGGCAATGGGCCCAAACTAAGCACAGCCTGTATCTTTCATAGCCTGTGTCTTGTATGTAATCATATTGTGAGTCCGCAAACATGAAAGATCGAGTCAATTGTCGCATACAAATATTTTGAAAAGGGAATCATTCAATCTGAGGTCCAATTAGGAAAGTGCCAAAAAACAAAAGTTATGTGCCGACAGAAATTAAATCCTCTTCATTGTATCCTATGGGGCCATACTTTCTATATTCCCAGTGAGCTGTTAAACGAGCGTGATGGCTTTGATGTACTGGTTTTAGTATGTTTTAGACAATATAATATTATATCTAACACTAACTGAACTTTTTTTTTTGATGAATTATTCCCCTGCGCATTTTTGCCTTATGGCTTTTGCAAAATTTAAGGAAATGCAATTTTAACGTCTGTGGGGCTTAAACCCCTTATGTAAGGGCTTAAACCCCTTATGTAAGGTGTTTTGTCGATAATATTAAGTGTATATTACTATTGGTCAGAACACATCTATGTCTGTTTATATAAAAATCAATTGCAGTTAAACTAAAAAATAGCTTGACCAATTTAATTTCCTTTTTTTTTGTTTTTTCGCCAGAATACACGAAAGGTTTAAAAATAAATGAAAAAGGTAGGTTAGGTAGGGTAGATAGGTAGGTAAAATAGGGTGGGTAGGTAGGTAAAATAGGGTGGGTAGGGTAGGTAGGTAGGGTAGGCAGCGTAAGTAGATAAGAGTAGAGATAGGAAGGTACTAGGTACTGCAGATAGTAGGCTACTGTACAGTAGATAGGTTGGTAGGATAGGAAGGTAACAAAGACCGGTGCGAAACCGCGGGCACATCTAGTCTTATATACAGGGTGGCCAAAAAGTCGTGGATCAAACGCAACTAGGGGTTAGATGGGACCATCAGCTGCAAAAAATTGATCTACGGGAGGTCCTCATGTCCTTAAGGTCAACCCCTGCAGAATCATAATTTACCTGCAGAGTTTATTTTTAAATAGGCCTAACCGAGTTATATGGTTTGTTTAACTTTGGCCTTACGTAACTAGGGGCTAGATGGGGTCATCAGCTATGACCCCATCTAACCCCTAGTTGCGTTGGATCCACGACTTTTTGGACACGCTGTATAAAAATCAATTTACGTTCGATAGACTCGCTAAAAATATAAAATGGCTTAACCGATTTGAACAATTCTTAAATTTGTTATTCGCCAGAATACAGGGGTGGTATAAGAACAGTATTTACGTGGGAGGGTAGGTAGGTAGGTGGGTAAGTTGGGTAGGCAGGTAAAGAAGACGAAAGCGAAGGTTCGGACACAACTAGTTACACATCATGACATAAATATCAGCGCTCAGACTAAGTATGTAGTTTTTGCGTACGCTTAGCACCTGAAAATTGGCCAGCGTCCCAAGCTTGTCTCGGGAATTTATCCTGATAAGTAGGTATTCAATACAAATATCATTTTATTAGAGTATTTCTCTTAAACAGTGGATAAATGTTTGATACGTGGAGTTTCTATTACGTATGTTTAAGGTAATAAATAGAAACGAAACCCTAGTAGTGACGTTTAATTTTATCACTAACCGACTTCCCAAAAGGGAGTTTCCATGTTCGACATTATGAATGTTTTTTTAATGTATTTTCACCGATATCTCCGTCAATTGTGAACTGATTTTGAATTTTTTTTTGTTTGTTTGAATTTGTCCCCAATTTGGTCCCATTTTAATTTGGTGAAGATCTGGTTAAGAACTTCAGAGATATCTCTGAAAGAAAGAACTCTCAGTAAATGACGGCAGATCTCTCGGGATTGCTGCAATCGCATGTCTGTTTATTGTTTATACCATTTCATAACATAACATCACGCCAGTACGCTCTTAAGGGGTATACGCAGATGTGTACAGTTCACCTTGGTACACTCATTTCACCGGTTATGTTTAAATTTCATGGGATTCGGATAATCTATTCTGGTATTATAGGTACCTTATTAAAGAACTTTCCTATTAGGTACAACTAAAAACTGAAAAATAAAAAAAAGTTGCACAAAAAAACTAACGACTTCCAAATAAAACCTACAAAGTGAAAGTTTCGTAGGTACCAATTTTTTGCGTTATGGACACCGACTTCCAAAAATAAAGTTATTTTTAACTTTGTAGTTTTTTATTTGGAAGTAGGTAGTATTTTTATTTTGTTTTTTTGTTTTTCACTTTTAAGTTGTACCTACCTACCTAATAGGCAAGTTTTTAGTAAGGTAACTATAACGCCAGAATATATTACCCGAATATCATGAAACTTGAACATAACCGGTGACATGAGAGATCTGCTAACCCCTTAAGAGCGTACCGGCGCGATGTTATATTATGAAATGGTATAAACAATAAAAAGACATGCGATTGCAGCAATCCCGAGATATTTGCCCTTATTTATTGAAGATTTCTGCTGTATATCTTCGAAGTCCTTCATCAGATCTTCACTAAATTAAAATGGGACCAACTTCGGCAAATACTCTTTCAAATGAAAATAATTTTTAAAATCAGATCACAGGTAAAAAAAAAACATACATAAAGTCGAACATCAAAACAAACCTCCTCTTTTTTGGTAAGTCGGTTAAAAACTAGGGATCAACAAAATCTAGGGTTATGAGATGTCTGTCAAAAATAAGTTTTCATGGACTCCTATAATATTGTCGCAATTCAAAGATATCACTGAATGACAACTTGACAACAAGAACTAAATTGCTTGATTCTTGTAGGTGTATTAAAAAAACCAGAGGTTATTAAAATATGTATCTTAAATTTTACCCCCTTGTACTTAGGTAAATAGGATAAATAAAGTAAGGATAAATTTTACATACCGCTAGCTTTTGTAAATACTTATTCAGATCATCATACAAAGTTTTCTTTTTTGTTTGATGATCAATTTTTTTCTGTAGATCTCTTTTATCTTGAACTGCAATCTCAACCTTTCGCATTGTCCGCTCTAATCTGTGAAATAAGGCATGTCAGAAAATTGCTTCGTAATGCGCATTATAAACATGTTCATATGTCTTCGAAATAGCTTGTGATAACAATTATACTTGTTATGTATTTTTCGGTCATAATTTTGTTATATAATATCGCTTTGAATATTTGGTTAGTGTAATTAATTTATATACATTAATAAAATGAAATTTTGTCGAAATACGAAAACGTAAACTTACACTAAGACCAAAAAATAAAAAAGCGCGGTAACTTTTATTACGCACCGATAAATTGTGCTCATGCCATATTCTAGCAAAGAAAACAAAAGTTTAACTAGCCAGCTGTTCGAAACCCGCGGTAAAGTCGATTATTTCAACTAAAACACATAATAATATAAATTTATCATTTCCATATTAATTTAAACGTAAAACAAGGCCAGCCTAATAGCTGATTTGTGCATATCATCTACGCATGCGTTATTATTATTTTATCGTGTCACTGGTGTACATCGCGGTGATCAGTATATACATTCTTGACCCCGTGTTCTGAACAGCTGGCATCTGCAGTTATGAGATGCAAAATAATACCTGGACTTATGAAATGAACAGAGTCGGCACTCCTTTGCAGGCGGTTCGCCGGAGTGGAGGTCACGCGTGGAGCTGCTAGCTGGAGACAAAACAAATTATTACGATCGCTGCGCATGCAGAGTTCACATTGAGTTCATATTTTCATAATTTAGGATGCGCAGGTTAGAAATAAATATAGATTACTGACATTTTTTTATTTTTATTTTTTATATTTAAGTTTTATGGCCTGGTTGCTAGGACCTTTTAGCCATTTTATTATTTCGTTGTTATTCTTTATTTTGCATTAGAATGCGGATGTAACAGATTCTAATGTTTTTTGGAGTATTTGGCAGCAAATTGTATAGAGTCAATCTTCCCAGTAAGCTTTGCGGAGGCAGTCAATACTACAATAAAATACTCCGCTCCACTATCCCGAGATCGCTTCTGTTAATGATTTCACAAATTGTCCAGTTGCGTAGACAGTTGAGACACAAAACTACACCAATAATATACCACAATATCCACTAGGAATCAATTTGCAAATAATATTAACAGCCACTGAACTTCACTCGGCAAGATCCCGCCAAAAACTCCATTACTGACATTTCATCCCGTCAAACCACAGGATATGTCTCAAAATTAAGACAAACTACCTCTGCTTCGCCAGCAACATTAGTTAAAATATCGCCGAATCGTCAAAAAAAATTGGTAATTTATATTGTGTTTAAAACACTTGACAGGTTAAAGAAGCAGTAAGAATAGATCTTCGGCAGTATCAAATACATAATTGATAATTGTATTCACAGATATTAATTAATTCTCATCTATACATGAATATTACAAATTATTATTCGCTATGGATTTGGTTTATATTAAAACTTGTGCGAGGGCGCTACTTCGAGTTCACGTTGTGGCAAGTGGCAAGCACGTTGTTAAAAAACTTAATTCAAAAAATCAAAAACCTGGTGTATCCTCCGCCTGCACAGCATGTTTTTTTCCTAGTTTACGACTTTTTAGTTCGCTTTTGAAGCAGTCGGGTTTTTGATTTTTTGAATTAGGTTTTTTTATTTATAACTTTTTAGTTAGTTTTTTTTCGAATTAGATACATTTAAACATATAAGTGTTATATATTTTTGAAAACCCCACACGATGGGTTTGGAAGAAAAAAAAAAATTGGGGCCCCACAATATAGCACCCAAAATCCGCCATTTTTCTATTGTCCAATTTTAATGTGACACTCGCAGGGTTAAGACGAATCGATTGACGTATGAATCATCAAAATCGGCCAACGCGTTTGGTCTCTGGAACGCCATATAGGAACAAACATACATACATACATACTTACATACATACATACTTACATACATACATACATTGACTGATAAACACATTACCCTCCTTCGGCAGTCGGGTAATAATAACACTCGCGCAACAAGGGTTCGGTATCCGTCCGTACCACCAATGCGAGTCGGATAAATGTTTTTCCATACATAGGTATTATCCAAACCAACTACAAATGTAAGTTTGTGAAAGCAAAATGTATATTTTTTTAAATTAAATCATTTATTTTTGTACTGTGAAATCTTGCTTCTCGGTTATGTATCAAATCATGAGATTCTTTGAATTCCGTTCAATTAAATTTAAAAATTACCAGTTCAAGCAGTTAGGGACCCATTTTTGATATTAAAATTAAATTTAACTTTAATTTAAATTAAATTTAACTTTAATTTAAATTAAATTTAACTTTATACAGTTCTTTGTTCCTAAGAAACAAATATTAACATAAATTAAATATTGTTGCCAGCCAAGTATTTTATTTCCTTCTAACGAGGCTTGTAAAAAATTATTTCTAACCAAAGATTTAAAAAAAATTTAATCCCAATATGTGATGGCTTAGTTAGTGTTGAACTTGAGAAATATTAATGTACACATTAGCTTCAACAGTGGATACAAATATTGTGTTGAGATTACCTTCTTCACGATCGCTCCACTTTCGTTTTGGTTGTGTGTTGCTCGTGACTGAGTGCGCGATGCTGTAGTGACCCAAAGCAGGCGGGATACTGAAATGTGAGTATACAGTTATCAAGATTATTAGAAATCACAAGTATTTCAACTCAACACTAATTAATGGAAGGAGGAAAACTAACCATGGTAAAAAGGGGTTTGGTGCAGCATACGCATAAACTGCAGGCTGTACTGCTGTAGGTTCTGAAAAGAAAATATCATTGTTTGAAATAGATAGGTATCTACATTTATTTATTTAATACTTCATGCACACAAACGTACATAGGCGGACTTAATGTCTTAGGCATTTGCATGAATGGATGACCTACACTTGAAATCTTGTGATAGTTCCTGACTGAACGCATAAGTTATTTCAGTTCAACCAATAACAAGTAAAATTTCAAAATTTAAAAACCCCCGACACAGTTATCTTGCGAAAACACCCCGATTCAAACAGTTAAACGCGCATAAGTTTTGAACGGCTGAACCGATTTAATTCAAACATAGCTAAGAACACTCTCGACAAAATCACCTTTCAAACAAAAAAAACTAAATCAAAATCGGTTCATCCGTTGAGGCGCTATGGTGCCACAGACAGACACACAGATACACAGATACACAGCAACAGACGTGAAACTTATAACACACATATAAACATTTTTAACCCCCGCCGGAAAAAGAGGGCTTTTTCCGGCGGGGGTTAAAAATGTTTCAAAGACACATTCGTGACAGTTTCTTACCTTCCGACTGTGGTGGTGGGGGAGGTGCTTGTCCTAGATGAGCTAGAGTATGAGGTGGTAGATACCCAGTTCTAAAAAAAAATTCTCTTTCAAATATTGTAGCATGGACGTATTTGCACTTCGGAAAAGAACACACAGAGTTCTGATAGTTTCTACAAAAGGTATAAACCCCTGGCAGTTGTTTTAATACTAATTGATGCGCAAATTTACACGCAGCGCCCTTTCGGCACGTGCCTCGTGCGTATTTACGACACATTGTTTTGTCAGGGTTTTCAGGGTACAACTCTTCTGCTTGTTCGAGACCAGGTGGTACATCAGCAGTACTGCCTGCATCTGCGTCATCCAAGATCTCTTCCTTTATGTTTTGAATTATTAAGGGTGGCGTATCTGCTGGTGGTGGATAAGGTGGTAGTGGCGGCTGCGCTGATCTTTCCACCAATGCTTGATTGGCAATCGCTTCTGTAAATTTCTTGACCAGATACTGCTTGTGTTTAAAATTCGAAGGTCTAAAATTTGTGAATTCTTTGTCTGAAAATTGTGAAAAAAAAAAACTGGTTAGAGAGTCTTTTCATGTCCAACGTGTCCATACACCCTAACATTTTATACAAATAAAAACAATTTGCTTATATTTCTGCATTATCTATATTCATACCTATAGTGTTATCTATGGGCAGTCCTGACTTTTAATGTAGCTAGTTGGGTTTAATTTTTTTAAATGGTACTTCAACACATTGACTACATTTTAGTTCTCGCCAAACTTCTTGGCCTCCCTGAAGTTGGCTAAAATGGCTGTGAAGTAGTAAATCTCATTGGAAAGCCAACATCGAGAAGTTATATACTTTCAATAACAATACAATAATAAGAAATAAGGTCTGAGTGATTGGTTATCTATATTACGCGTGGTACTTTCTAGCTGTCTACTTTTGAATCGGAGTTAATAAGAATAAATGTACATAATATGTTCATTATTGTAATATAAAGTAAAAACACTAGTTGAAAGGTTTGCGTTTCACAATTTAAAACCGGCCAAGTGCTGGCGGGCCACGCGCAGTAATAGGGTTCCGTAGTTGCATAATATTGCGGACAAAGAGGAGGGTTTCTGTTGTAACATGAACATCAAAACGGTTTCACAACGTCTACAAACGGCATTTGTACAAAATGTTTTACTAATCCAAGTACATTTTATAAGTTGGTCGACTATTACTCGTAAACTTGTAAAGCCTACTTAGCTGTGATAGTTTTCCTTTTAATTTCGTTATATATACTTTTGCCGTGAATGTTTCCACATAACCAAAAGCAACCATTTAGCTTTTGGACACTTGAATCTAACAAAAATGTGCAATTTAAAGCTTAAATTTACGCAAACGGATCTCTGAATCGAAAAAGGGTTTTAACAGACCTGTAATATAATATTTTTGAATGGCCTGTCAAACGATACCCCACACAATGGGACAGCCGAGAAAAAAAATACCACTTTGTCGGAATTATTAATATATTAATCCATGCCAAATTATATCGTTCTAGTATTAAGAGACTCTGAGCTAAGCTGCGGACGGACATACGGACATAGCGAACCTATAAGGGTACCTTGTTGGCTTCAGAACCTTAAAAAAACTGGCCAAGTGCGAGTTGGACTCGTGCACGAAGGGTTCCGTACCAGTATCGCAAAAAACGGCAAAAAAATGACGTTTGTTGTCACGGTTCATGAGATAGCAGCCTGGTGACAGGCGGACAGACAGACAGACGGATCGTGGAGTCTTAGTAATAGGGTCCCGTTTTTACCTTTTGGGTACGGAACCCTAAAAAGAATCGCTAACTACATTTCTTTTAAAAAGGAGTCTTTATCATTGTTTTTAATAAAATCGACCACGATACATTAAAATGACTGGGACATGAACCGTCAGATACTTATGCAACCTGAGGCTCTAGACAAGTCATACAATGTCAGCGATGGCGATGGTCCAAACGCCAAAATGTATGGGATTCATCATATGACCTTTTGATAGCGTTTGACATTTTAATACATTTTTCCAGTCACTATGCACGCTTTCGATGATAATATGTCACTTGTCAAGGGCCTCTGCATAATTGGGAAACATACCAAATACCAACTTAACAAATTGTGAGATATGTTTTTTTATGAAGGTAGGTGTTTTTTAATTTTATCAAAATGGCTTTTTCAATGTTCTTTAAGAAAAAAAGGTAATAAAATCAAAAACCCGACTGCAAAGATGTAAACAAGAAGAAAATCATGCTGTGCAGTTAGAGGATACATTATAATATATAGGATTTCGAAGAAAAATAAATTGCAACACCTATAATATGGCGCCCTAAATCCGCCAAGTTTCTTTTTTTAACGGCACTTATCTAAAAACACTTGGCCGGCCAAAGCCTATCTCACGATGTCTTAATTATAAAAATCCGTCAAGTGGTTTGAAAGATACGAGGTAATAACGAATATTACATACATACATACAAGATACGCGCGGTAAACATAACCCTTTCCTTGCAGTCGGGTAAAAAATGATTACAAAAACAAATGAAGGTTTAAACTAGATAGATACAGCAGCACTGGGACACACATCACATAACACTTCATCAGCCTATTAATTGTTCCCACTGCTGGGACGCGGGCCTTCCCTCTGTGAGAGGGAATGGGCCGTATCCACCACGTGGGCCCAGTGCGGGTTGGTGAATGTCACATGTCTTCGAATTTTTGGTTCTAGGACATGCCGGTTTCCTCACGATGTTTTCCTTCACCGTTTTAAGAGCAGTGGTGATGCACTGGGACACAGATAATATAATACTACTGGAACATTAACCCACTAAATTGTGAGGTGAGGTTATTATGGGCGAAGGTAGATGTTTAAAAAAGTACCTTCCTTCAATTTCTTTTAACATAATGATAGTTTACAAGTGTCTTACGGAAAAATAATCCTCAAAATGACTGAAAATCCTACTTCTACTCAGATATATAAATATAAAACACACAACATAAGCTATTAAATAAAAATATACACTCTAAAATAAAATTTCCAACAAAAGGACGACAAAAAAACCAACATTTTGAACTAATTATGGATGAAAAATATACTATACGAAGGAGCAGAGTTGTATAATAAATTAGTTGTATAATAAAAGTCCTTTACTTTATAGAAAAAAAAAAACAAAGCACCACATTTTAAAAGATTGTTCTAGGTTTTAAATATTGTCATTATTTACTAATTTGCTAAGTATAAAGATAACTAGGATACCTGCTCTGTATTTCCGAAACATCACAGTACATATTATATAAATGGTAGAATGTGTAATTCCTATTGACTTGCCTCTAAGAATCGATATGTAATAAAAGTACACTCACTTTTTCCTTTTACCCACACACTGTAAAAAAAAGTTGTGTGTCTACAACTAACTTACTTATTTACGAGTACCTCCTACCTTCTTCATAAGTAATTCTTCAATTCAGTTTTATGATTACGTTATATTTCTCATATTAAGTGAATTGTATACTTTTTGAGAAATAAATGTCTTAAACCGTACTTCTAGATATTATAAACGTGAAGGAAACGCGATGGACGTTTGATGCTCTTTCACGCAAAAACTAATGAACGGATTTTGTTGAAACTTTACAGAAATATAGCTTATACATCAGAATAACACCTATGCTAATGATTTATAAAGATATTACATAGTTATTAAAAACAAATGAAGGTTTAAAAAGTTATGAAGTGCTTACCATTTCTCTGCATTTTACGTGGGTAAGAAGGTACGTGTAAAAAAATAATTAAAAAGCCACAGGATATGGCCCACACCTTGACGTAGCGTTTACTATTTACGGAAATGTTTACTGAACTGCTAGTTATTTAATAAAAAAGTCGAGAGCTAAACAAATGTTTGATCAGGGGCTTGATGGAAAAGATGGCACCAGCTGCGGGAAAGGCACGACTATGAGGCTCGACTCAGTCAGGCGATATAGGCGAAAGGAACGATGTAGGAAACGAACGTCCTTTTATAGGCCTTTTAGGCTAATCCGTTAGGGTTGCCCTAATCAACGGCACGAACTATTTTGTGCGAAGGCTATTTTTTTTAAAATCCTCATCAGAATAGTTTGGCTTCGCACATCTTGTGCATTTGACAGATTCAAGTTATTTCTGGTTTGTCTCTCATTTTCAGTTCTTCCATATTTTTATTAATTTCTTCTTGTGAAGTTAGTTTTAATCTCTCGGACTTGTGTTGCATCGTCTCTTGTATGGGTAGGAAAGACGAAGAAATGCAGGAAAGAGATTTGGAGAGTATTTTTGAATAAAACGGGGAAATGTATGGGTAGGATAAAGATCGCGGACGGGCGGGAATAACATTCAGCGAAAATTATCAAGGAAGGAACAGTGGAAAGGGATTGAGGAAGAAATGAAAATAAACAAATTTACTATCCAGAAATATCTAAATACAATTATATTAAACTACTAAATAGTTACATATTTTACAGTTTTATGTCATTAGCTTGGAAAAATTAAGCTTAGACTTTATAAATCGGAATGGAGTTATTAAACAGTATACACGGTATGCTAGTTGGAAATGGGCCTTCTAAAATCGATAGTCTTGTATAAAGCAGAGCATGATCATCGTGTCATCATCCTCTTCCCCGCACTCACAAGTATCATTGTCGATAATGCGAAACCGTGCGAGATGTGCAGGGCTGCAAACGTGACCCAAACGCATGCGTATAAATACTGAAGTCTAGCTCTTTTACCACACTTTTGTTTTGAAGAACCAAGGCTTAATAGGGACTTCAGGTTGAATAGAAAAGTAATACTTGCCTTTCACTTGACTACTGCTCTTCCAAGCCTCCACCCAAGATTCTTTTAGGCGGACCCTGGGAAGAGCAGTCAAGTCCTGAGGGTAGATTTTAAAATAAAAGGTATCGCTTAATCGTTTCCAATGAAACGAAAAAGCACACCACACTACACGTACACACCACACGTATTGGGTATCCTTCGCTTGGATTCCTAAATCCTAAATCACTTGACATCAGAGTAACTGGGGAAAGATTGTTTGATTTGAAGGGAAATTTTGCTAAAGCCTTTAATGCGGCTGTGATGACAACTCGTCACACTATATCTTGTCGCTATCTCTAATAGGTCTCTTTCACTAATTCGTCCCTTTTTACATGTAGTCAGTTTCCCAACTCGTCTCAAGCCCTATTTCATCTCTTTCCCAACTCGTCCGACGCATTGCGGATGGCGCTTGAGACAAGATAACTAGTGTGACGAGTTGTCATCACAACCGCATTAAAGGCTTTAGTAAAATTTCCCTTCAAATCAACAAATATTTCCCCGGTCACTCTGATGTCAAGAGATTTACTACTAAAGTGTGAAAGTAAGGGATATTCGGTGTTCTTCGCTTGGATTCCTAGTCATAGTGGAATCATGGAAACGAAAAAGCGGACCAGTAATAATAAATAAAATAATCAAGTCAGCCCCCGAGACTACATATCCCATGTCACGGAGCGCATCGACTTCCTGAAACAGAAAGTGTATGCGTGGGCAAACCGTATTCGTAGGTATAGGTGGCGAGTGGAGCGATACACCCAGAATCGCACATTCCAAAGAAATGAAAGGTGGGTTTACCGAGCTTGGGAGCGACCCAACCAAGGTGTGACTGATACGCGCCTGCTGGATGATGACGCCATGTTCAACTTCTGGCGCAGTGTCTGGTCGGTGCCTGTCAGTCACACCGAAGGTGAATGGACTCGGGAGGTTGAGCGAGCTTGTGATGCTTTTGCTTGCGACAACTCTATACGCACCTTCCTGATGTCGTGTATGAGGCAATGGAGCACAGTCCTTTGCTATCCAGGATGTCGAAATATCCAGAGGAATAGCGAACCTGCAAGGATCGAGCGAGGTATATTCCAGGGCGATAGTTTGAGTCCACTTTGGTTTTGCCTGGCCCTGAATCCTCTAAGCATGCTGCTGGAGAATTCAGGACTAGGCTATCGGTTGAAGAGAGGTGGTCAGTTTATATCTCACCTGCAATATCAGGGAATATTTTCTACACGCTGACGTGGGAATGCATCGAGATGTAGTAGCAGTGGTCAAGGGACTCACCCCGCTCTCCTTGGCGAATGAGAACTGGCGCAAGCCTGTAGTGCTTGACACTAACGACCGCAGGGAGGTATGACAGAGTAAGGAGCTTCACGGACGCTTTTTTTCCGGGCCCTACATGGGTCCGATGTAGATCAGTCAGCGTCCGTAGCCTGGCTGCGTTTCGGTGACCTCTTTGGGGAGACGTCTGTGCAATTATGGACGAAGTTATCATGACGAATAACTACCGGCGATTTATTGTGAAGGATGGCACGGTTGATATCTGTCGGGCATGTCACCGGCCGGGTGAATCGATCCGCCACATTATCTCTGGTTGTTCTCGTCTAGCTAACGAAGAGTACTAGTATAGGCACAACCTTGTAGCCAGGATTATCCATCAGCAACTTGCTCTGAAATACACTCTTGTGGCATCGGAGGTGCCGTACTACAGGTATGTGCCCGACCCAGTTCTCGTGAATGGCAATATCACATTGTACTGGGATCGGTCCATCATCAATGACAGGTCCATTATCGCTAATAAGCCTGATATAGTGGTGGTGGACCAAATCGAGAGGCGTGCACTGATTGTTGACATTACCGTCCCGCATGACGGGAACCTCGTGAAAGCCGAGAAAGCAAATCAAGTATCTTGACTTGGCTCGCGAGGTTGTCGACATGTGGGATGTGGACACAGCGATCATTGTACCGATAGTCGTGTCAGCCAATGGCTTAATAGCCACGAGCCTCGACCTTTTCGACCTTAGGACGCTCTCGTTAGGCGGCTGGGTCAAGGGCCTGATCCAGAAAGCAGTATTGCTGGACACGGCTCGTATTGTTAGGAGGTTCCTCTCTCTGGAGCCCTGACCGCCGGTAGCTTGGACCCTGTTCCCGATACCGGTGGGCCTCTATTTTTTTATTTCTAAATGTTTTTTTTTTTGTATGTTTTATAAAAATATTTAAAAATGTAGACAATAAGAAAGAATATGAATAAAGGAATAAAATAATAAATAATGAGGCCATTGCGTGTGGCTATACCTTTTATTTTAAAATCTACCCCCAGGACTTGACTGCTCTTCCCAGGGTCGACCAACTCGTCCGCGATCCGCAATGCGTCGGACGAGTTGGGAATAAGATGAAATACAGCTTGAGACGAGTTGGGAAACTGACTACATGTACAAAGTGACGTATTAGTGAAAGAGACCTTTTAGAGATAGCGCCAACATAGATAGTGTGGCGAGTTGTTAAATACCAAAGCATTCGGTAGTGAAAATTGAAGTTTCTGGTGGGAGTTTAATTTTTTGAAATATTTTGTGTTGAGAATGGAATATGCCGACACCAACATTTTGATTTCCTGTGTCTTTTGAGGCAACACTGTAAACATGATGTCAACCGGGCCAGGCCAGGCTACAGCTTTACAAGAGAAGTCGGCATTAGCTTCACCTTTTATGATACCATTATTCAAATGGTAGGTATTTCAGGTGAAATTTTAACGCTTTAAAATCAGATTCAAAGATGGGTCAATTTTACACTGTAAACATGGTGCCAACCAGGCCTAAGCTCGTCAACTACAGCTTTACAAGAGAAGTTGACATTAGCTTCACCTTTTAAGATACCATTATTCAAATGTAGGTATATCAGGTGAAATTTTAACGCTTTAAAATCATATTAAAAAAAAGGAAAATTTGAAGAGTGGTGTGTGGGTGTAGTTATGATTGTGTGTGTTATGAAACTAATAACTATATGCCGTAATGGTTTATGTGCCCAGTAAGGGGATGAATTGATGAAATCTGAAGGTTGATGAGTTTTGATGACTAATGGGTGTTAAAATCTGTCTGCCAGGAACTGTCGGTCGACGTAACTTGAGGGGAGGATCAGCGCATTCGACCTGTAATTCGTTTATGGAACGAGATTTCATCGCACCAGTTATGATTCGAAGGGGCTTGGCCTGGACGTCATCCAGTCTCTTCATACCAGCAGCGCTACATGGTTACAGTAAAAAAGTGCATTGAATAGGGCTAAGCACAGGTCCCTGTGGGAGCCCCTTCCATAATATTCTGGTCAAACCACTAATCGATTAAATATTTTACGACCAGACAAAATATTGATGATAAAACGGTTTGGGTTTGGTGTAAATTGTTACTTTTGTAATTGAAAGGCTAACGTTATCGTAAGCTGATTTTATATCCAAGAATGCGGCTACGACGACTCATCTTCTGAAAATGCCAGACGTGTCTGTAATGAGTAAACCAGCATTAGCCATGATGCTCTTTCCCGTTCTGAAGCCAAACTGTGAATTTGGAAGTAAATGATTGTTTTCTAAAAAGCATTCTAATAAAAAAATTCCCGACTGCCGAAGGAGGGTAATGTGTTTATCAGTATATGTATGTATGTAAGTATGTATGTATGTTTGTTCCTATATGGCGTTCCAGAGACCAAACGCGTCAGCCGATTTGGATGATTCATGCGTCAATCGATGCGTCTTAACCCTGCGAGTGTCACTGGCTACATTAAAATTGGATAACAGAAAAATGGCGGATTTTGGGCGCCATATTGTGGGGACCCAAATTTCTTTTTCTTCCAAATCCATAGTGTGGGGTATCAAAATAAAGAGTTTTAAGAGGTGATTTCAAAAATATATAATACTTATATATTTAACTGTACATAATTCGAAAAAGTACTAACTAAAAAGTTATAAATAAAAAAGTTAAATCAAAAATCAAAAAACCCGACTGCTTCGGAACCGAACTAAAAAGACGTAAACAAGGAGAAAATCATGCTGTGCAGGCGGAGGATACACCAGATTTTGGTCAGCCAGCCTGCGAATATGTATCCTCCGACTGCATAGCATGATTGTCTCCTTGTTTATGTCTTTTTAGTTCGCTTCCGAAGCAGTCGGGTTTTTTGATTTTTTTATTTAATTTATAAGGTGTTCAGCTAATTTCGCTATCAAAGGAGATGGAGCTATGGGGCGATAAGAGGTAGTTTCTGATGGATTCTTATTAGGTTTTAGAATGGGCAACACTGTCTGTAAATTCCATGATTCCGGGACGTCACATGTCAGAATTTCGGAGTTTATAGCCTCTAACTAAATAATAATAATTAATTAGTTATCAGTTAATTAGGTATATCAAGAAAGTAACCACTATAAAGAAACACATTCGGCTTAAATATATTATGTAAAACTAAAAAAAAAAGGTTAAAGAAACTAACAATACTAACAATTAGTAATTATGTAAGCCAAATACTAACAAATTCCTACTAACAACATTTGAAATGTATCAATAAGGATACGGAAATAAAAAGGTTTTATTATTATTAACTAAATAATAAAGTAAACCAAAAGGTAAAATATCATCAACAAGATTTGAAAAAAATGAATAAGGAATTCCATCTTGTCCAGGAGCAGAATCCCGGACATAAGACACATTTGAGTTCTCCCAGACTAAAGGGTCCATCAAGGAATGAAGTACTTACATTTGAAGAATTTTGAGGAGGAGCAGAAACTAATTCTTGTTGTGGAACAAAAGAAGGAGCTAAGTTCGTGAATTCCTCGTTAAGGATAAAGGAATAGTACTAAATGTGTTTGGAGAAGTTCCAGTACGGAAACGTTTTATATTTGTCCTTATAACTGAAGGAGGTGTTCTAAGAGAGTTCGAAGCACAGAAGCTTCGCCAGCTCGTAAATTTCTTTTTAATAAGGAGATTCTTTGTATCAGACATTATATCCATTAATTTAAAGTTTTCTTTGGTCATGTTTATGTATACAGGGTGGAATTTTGTAATGCCACCTGAAGGGAAAGTATTCTTAATACTGTAGATAGAATAAATACATGTTTTCTTAGAGTAAAATTTTCTATCTACAGTATTAATAGTACTTTCCCTTCAGGTGGCATTACAAAATTCTACTCTGTATATTGTAACGTTCTTCGTGGTTGCTATAATAACACATCGGAATCAGAGTTGCAAAAAGAGAAAAATAAGATATAGCTGAAGTTTTTAACTGGCAATACTGCAATGACTAATTAAATTTTGTCGCACACTTTGTGCACGGAACTTGTTTTTCTGGATGTTGGTAGTTGACTTCCCTCTCAATACAACGTCGCGGACTTCCTGCGGTTCGTGGAACAGTCTCGACCGGCGCACACTGGGGCAGGCTATATGAGGTCCATACCCAAAACCCAATTATTAAAATGAAGGTAGTTTTAAAAAACAGTAATATTATTGTATTAGAGACCCTGTCGCATGCATTCTTGACAATAACTCATATTAAAAGGTTATCAATTAGCTAAGAAACATCTGCAAAAATATAGTTTTCTGCATTTTGCATTTGCATCATATTTTATTGAGTTCATTGAAAAATTAGTATTTTTCTTACTACCCAAGGTTAGTACTATTTAAATTATATAATTTTTGAACTGTATTGCATATCAATGATTTGGAATATTTGTTTTAATTTTTCTTTTCAAATCAAATTATCTCAAATTTGCGCAAAAGGCTCTTAAAATTATAAATGTTTTTTTAATACACTCAACCTTCCTTGTTATGAAACTGAGTTTCACTTTTCAACACGGGTTGCGCGAAATTAAAATAATATTTTTTATATGTGGTAACAACAAAAAACAAAAAAAAACATGGTTAATTATTTTGCACGTAATTTTCAAATTACACGAAGAACTCTCTTTCTGAGTAGTAGATTCCAAGCTTTTGAGAAAAAAAACGAAAATGTTGTGAACTTTGTGGCGAATGTAACCTCTTCACTACAAAATCCGAAATCACGTTATAATTCGTTAGCGGACCTGCGTAACTTTATACAACAGCTTAAAAATAAATGGTTATCACATAATCGACATAAAAAAAGGTTTTTATCTAATGAAAGGGCCTGGCTAGATTCGAAATGAGAATTTTCTTCATTTTTTATCGCCTGTAAAATCTTCTGTAATAGGTGGTAGACCCTCTCGACAAATAAGTGAGGCGGAACAATGAGGAAAGAAACAAAGATTTTAAATTTTACAGATAACATTTTAGTAGGAAAACATCCAGGATTGACAAATAAAAACAGATATTTTTAATCGCTTGTTCATCTCGTCCATAAAAGTACTCTGTGATCTCGTCAGTGTCTCTCATATGCCTAATGAGCAGTTCACCTGCTAGCTTAAAAAGAAAAGATTTTGACGCCGATGTGATCAATAAGTTAGCAGAAGAAGTTTTGGGATAACTCAAGATTTTTTGTTTATTTTTTTCATAATTATAAAGTTATTATTGTTTTTATATACATATACCAGGCCCCTCAGAAAGTATTGCGAAAAAAAGTTTTTATATATGGGAGACTGGCCAGTTATAATGTTTTTCGAAAATATGATTATTTATAAGTAAAAATAAGTAAGTTCCAATTTCAAAATTTCCCTCCACATTTTTTGCGAGTTAATTCAAAGTATTGTGTCTCACTGAAATATGGATCTGCGCCGGGAACATTTTAGAGCTATGATTTTATACGATTTCAAGTGTCGCCTGAAACCGGATGAATCGTACGATAGACTTCAAATGGCATTCATGGATGAAGGCCCTTCCAAGGCAACCGTGTATCGTTGGTATAACGAATTCAAGCGCGGTCGACCAACTTTGGGGGATGACGAAAGAAGCGGTCGCCCTTTGACGGCTGTTACCGAAGAAAACGTGCTAGCAGTGAAAAATTTAATCCAAGACAATAGGCGAATTACATATCAGGAGATTCAACACATATTGAAGATTGGATCGGGAAGCGTTCACGAGATTCTACACAGCCATCTTCGCGTGAGGAGGATAGTATCACGCTGGGTGCCGCACAACCTCACCGATGCTCAGAAGCAGGCCCGGGTGGAATGGTGCCGTGATATGCTTAACAAATTTGAAGCAGGCTCGTCTCGGCGTGTTTACGACATCGTTACAGGTGATGAGTCCTGGATTTATCAATACGACCCAGAAACCAAGCGCCAGTCGACTGTTTGGGTGTTTCAAAATGAGCCAACGCCTACCAAAGTGAAGCGATCTAGAAGCGGGGGTAAGATTTTGATCGCTAGCTTTTTTAATTTGACTGGCCACTTGGTATCAATTCCCTTACGGGATCAAAGAAGCATTAATGCCGAATGGTATACTACCAAATGTTTGCCAGAAGTTTTCTCTGTTATAAGCAACAAGCGACCAAACACAGGGCTCCGCGGGCTACTGCTCCACCACGACAATGCACCTGCGCACACCGCACTCAAAACGAGGGACTTCCTGGACAGCACGCCAGTCAAACTCCTGGGTCACCCTCCTTACAGCCCTGATCTAGCACCGTGTGACTTCTTTTTATTCCCAAAAATAAAAAATCAGCTCAAAGGGATACAATTTTCGTCGCCGGAAGATGCGCTGGCTGCGTTCGAGCAGGCTGTAAACGAGGTGTCTGCGGCGGACTGGAAAAAGTGTTTTGAAAACTGGTTTAGGCGCATGAATCTTTGTATAGAGGCTGGTGGAAAGTACTTTGAAAAGATTTAATAAAAATATATGTACGTATAGAACAATTTTTTTTAGTTTCGCAAAACTTTCTGAGTGTCCCACGTATAATTGGAAAATATTAGGTAGCATTGTTATATAAGATTTTTTTCCTTAAAATAGCATTAGCTAAGCATAATAAATTATATTAAACCATTATGAAATTATTACGGGCTTTTAGAAATCGATCGGTATCGAAGTTCATATAGCCTGCCCCAGTGTGCGGCGGTCACTCACTTGGCACTACGTACTACTACGCAGCATATACTACTAACATATGCTACGCAGCATCAGAGTGACAGTGTCTGCACAATACTAATTGTACCTCTGCCATTTTCTTATCGTCACCTCCAACGACATATTTCTACAACTGTTGCATCGCCGATATCGTTGTATAACCTACAAGTTACCGTGAACAAATAGACAAGCAATTAAAAAATTAGTGTGAGCCCAGATTGGGTGAGTGTTGTAAAACTTAGATTAACTAGATTTAAATACCTATTCGTTGCATGACTTGCTAAAATATTGTCAGCTTAGGACATTATTTTAGCAAAATTTATGTTTTCACCGAATGACCGTAACATAGATCATGACGACTTTTAAATAATCTGCATCATTTTATTAACCCCCGCCGGAAAAAGAGGGGTGTTATAAGTTTCACGTGTGTTGTGTATCTGTGTATCTGTGTATCTGTGTGTCTGTCTGTGGCATCATAGCGCCTAAACGGATGAACCGATTTCAATTTAGTTTTTTTTGTTTGAAAGGTGCTTTTGTCGAGAGTGTTCTTAGCTATGTTTGAATATAATCGGTTCAGCCGTTCAAAAGTTATGGGTGTTTTACTGTTTGAATCGGGGTGTTTTCGCAAGATAAATGTGTCGGGGGTTTTTAAATTTTGAAATTTTACTTGTTTATTACTAGCTGTCCCACGCGGCTTCGCTCCCGTCAACTGCCTACCTACCTACCCTACATACATGAATGTTGCGTAACTTTAACCGTTTACGCAGCGCACGCAACGGAAGCTCTTAAAAGGTATAATTTTGCCCGTTTTTGCAATATTTTTCATTTATGCTCCGCTCCTTTTGGTCGTAGCGTGATGTTATATAGCCTATAACCTTCCTCGAATAATGGACTATCCAACACACAAATATTTTTTTCATTCCAATTAGTAGTTCCTGAGATTAGCGCGTTCAAACAAACAAACAAACTCTTCAGCTTTATAATATTAAGTATAGATTAGTACCTTTCGATTTTCCTTGTTTAAAGTAATATTGGTGAGTTGTAGTAAGTCAATGGAAGTAATTGATTCGTTATTTTCTGTAAATCATTATAGTTACCTATTTTTCCATCTACCTCTTATTATAGATATTGTCATTTTTTGGGTTCCGTACCCAAAGGGTAAAAACGGGACCCTATTACTGAGACTCCGCGGTCCGTCTGTCTGTCTGTCTGTGTGTCTGTCTGTCACCAGGCTGTATCTCATGAACCGTGATAGCTAGACAGTTGAAATTTTCACAGGAGATGTATTTCTGTTGCCTCTAAAACAACAAAAAACTAAAAACAAAATAAAATAAATATTTAAGGGGGGCTCCCATACAACAAACGTGTTTTTTTTGCCGTTTTTTACGAAAATGGTACGGAACCCTTCGTGCGCGAGTCCGACTCGCACTTGGCCGGTTTTTATGTTTTATCATGCTTTAAAATTTTACCACGCTGCTTAGACTGCTTCATCTTGATGGCTAATTGATGCTATCACCGCTTTCCACCGTAGATTCCGAGTTGGACGGTTGTCAGGATGTTACAGTCAGTAGTACGAATTCGGTCATTCCCTAAAATGCATAATTCGGGATATTCCAGGGTTCTTCTATACCTTTTGGTGTTGCTGCAAGGCTGTGGCTGGACAACCTGCGTGCTACCCACCGACACGAAGATCGACCTACCTACCTGGCTGCCACCTGTCACTTACGTTCTGGTAACTACAGGATAGTGGTTTTCTTTCGGCGGTTTTGAAGCTAACACGCGCTCGATGTCGAGAACTCACACCAGTCTCTTGCTGGGTCAATTTTTTTAAATTAAATTATTGTGTCTATCCTCTCTTCGAGAGTTTGATTTACCTGCCTGGCTCCTAACCGTTACAATATCATCTGCCTCTTTTATTTTTTTAATAAAATCAAAATATTTTTTTTTTATTTCACATAGGCCTACATGGGCACTTATAGAACGTCGTTAAAATAGCCAATGTACATTCATTAGCCCACCGAGGAGGTGTATTTGGCCCTTAGAAGCATTTTTTATAGGAAAGTATGTATCAGCTGCTTGTATCATAAGTTTGGTGAATTCTTTAGAGCATATTTCTGTGACACAATTTTAATCTGAAATGTTAGTGTCCATGTAGTTTTTACACTTAGACCAACGGTCATCTACATGTTTATATTTAAGAGGGGACTCTAGTGAGACTTTCTCCATACAAACACATTCTGCTGTTTTCTTTCTAGAGCAATGATTTTTTTCCATAAAATCTAGGTCTAATTAATACGTGCCTGTATCATTTCTTTTTTTCCAAAACATAATCACAAAAATAAATATGACAATCCAAAAAGCCGAAAAAAATGCCCGTTTTTACCGCCATGTTCAGAAGACTTTCAGACAAAATTTATAAGTTTTTAACAAAAAAGGAAATGATAGGAGCATAGATATACTTTTCCTCTAAATTTTGATATAAGAATTTTTTAGATCAGATCAGTTTTCATGAAGAAAACAGCAGAATACGAAACGTCTTTTAGTCAAAGTTTTTGTCGGTAAAATCAGCCTGAGCTGCAGTTGTCCCTTTCGCACTTTACGGGGTGAGGTTGGAGGTGACGCGACAGCAATAGTTTCTTCAAATACCTATTTTTCAAATTCCTGTTGACTAGAGTCCGCTCTTAAGTCTGGGTTTAGTTGGAATAGCTTTGACTTTCTTGGTGAGAGTCAAAATGGCGGTGTACCATAGCGAATTAAATTATACCAATTACCACAAAAATTTACCTAAAATGTACTATTTGGTACCTAGATTTAAAATATCTGGAACGAAATTATTGTGAAATCAAGGTACACCCGCCATATTGACATCAAGATTTCGGGTGTTCTACAATGTGTATAATATTTTATTTTCTAACCATTACTCATAAAATATAATAACACCAAAAAAAATGTAGGTACCTAAAAAGTACCTCAAGTAAAAAAACAAACACTAGATCAGTTGGACAGTTCCTGAGAAATAAAGCACTCGTGTCTTGTCTATAAGTAAATACGATAATTATCATGAAATATTGATATATGTGCCAGTTTGTTCAAAGTTTCAACAATGGATGCAACGTGGTCAGGTTTAATAATTGTTGAGTGTGAAAGGGAGCTAATTAGGGTCAAAATTACATCAATTATATATAGATGGAGAATTTTCTTGGCTTAATTGGTCTTTATATGCACAGCCATTGGCTGGACAGGGGATTTGATAGTCTTTGGTGAGTTCTTTATGGTTTAGTAATTATCTTTTTATATGTTGTGGTCTTTACTGGAGATAACAGTGTGGGGGAAGAGGCAGGGAAGTTGTTAACAGACCGCCCTAGTGTGAGTCTATCTGGCAGGCCCCAACGAGATTTATCAACAGGTGATAGCTTTTCATAACGACATTATTTTGTATCTTAAGAAAATAAATACGATACATTTTGTACCTCGACAGTATTTGATTGAATGACGTTTTTATGAAGTGTCTAGCTAGCGGGCTCCTTAAGATTATTTGTATTATTATTATACTTTCAGATCGCCCAATAGTGCCCGGAGTTAGAAACTATTATGTACCTTACAAATCCCAAATTTCGACATTCTGTGAACTATATTTCAGAAGATATTCGTTATATAAACAAAATTCTAGCTCGCGGGCCCCTTTTTAAAATACTACTCCTTTATATCATACAATAGTGTTAGGAGCTTGATACTAATATGTACCTTACAAATACAAAATTTTGACTTTCTGTGGGCTATACTTTAGAAGATATTCGTTATTAAACAAACGTCCAGTCAGCGGGCTGTTTTTAAATACTGTTAGGAGCTTAATACTATTATGTCCCTTACAAATCCAAAATTTCAACCAACGTAAGTATACATAGTTAAATTTGCGTTTACACAATACAATTACTTTGCTCACTATGCACATTTGCATTACTAAATATTTTTTTATCTTTGCGGATTGTTTTACAGTAAAAAGACAAATAAATATTTAGTCGCTATAATGTACTTACAATAAGAAATACTTAATACTAAGTATAGTAACATAGATGTGTTGTGTTAATTTTGTAGGAAACTTATAAAAAACATACGAGGGTACTTGTGAATAACTTGTGTAACCAGGTCCGTTGGTTGAATACTTATTTAATTAACGAATATCTCCTAAAGTATAGCCCACAGAAAGTCGAAATTTTGGATTTGTAAGGTACATATGCTATTAAGCTATTGGTATTAAGCTCCTAACACTATTGTATGATATAAAAGATAAGTATTTAAAAAAGGGCCCGCTGGCTGGACGTTTGTTTAAATAACGAATATCTTCAGAAGCTCACAGAAAGTCGAAATTTTGGATTTGTTAGGTACATTTCGTTTCTAACTTCGAGCACTATTGGGTGACCTGAAAGTATAATAAATAATTCCGTAACAATTAATTAAAGAGCATTGTTTTTATTAAAAGGGGTTGGGGTTGTAAAGATAAAATGTAGAAATTATCTTCATGAAGCTGAATTCTGAAAGGTGGTAGTATAAAGATAGTAAACGTTTGTTAAGAAAGGATTTTGTAAGTTTTTAATTTTAAGTCGGTAAATGGGGAGAGCTGAACTTTGTATGAAACTTTTTAATGTGGCTTTTCTTTGGTTGATACTTTGCAGGCATGTCTTTGATAACAAATGATTGAGATCTGCATATTTATTAAGATTATGTAATGGGATGCGGCTTCGTATTACACAATAAGGGCAAAATCTAATAGGTGCCAATATATTAACAGGTACGAGAAAAGGGGAAAGAGTGTTGTGTGTGTCGAATCCCAATAATCCCCACTGACCTATCATTTTAATTCAAAAGACTCCAGTTTCTTATCAAACTTAGTTTTGCTATTACTATTAACAAAGGGGTGGTATTTAATACTTTAACTGTAATTCCCCTTTTTTCAATCAAAATATTCGAAATTACTACCAAAAATACTGAATTGCACACTAAATTTGCTCATCAAATAAATGAATTATACCATACTGCTAGATCTTTAAAGCTTAACTGTTTTACTGAATAACTATCTGTTAACTAAAAGTAAATCTAATAATTCTTCGAGTGCAACAAAATATTTAAGTTTTAAGGGAGGGGGGGAAACGAAACAAAGTCGACGGAGCCCCGCTGCGCAGGGCTCCTATTTCTGTCTGCAGGGTCTAAAGTAACCTAACATGAAGGAGATGACGGGAGCTGAGTTCGCTCGCTTTGCTCGCTCACTTCAGCTCCCGTCATTCGAACCTAACCTATCCGTGTCGGGGTGCCCTAAGCTCCCGAGCTCGCTTCGCTCGCTCTTGGACTAATTCACATTTATTTTATATTTAATTGAATAATTTGTGTGCAAATCAGTATTTTTGTTTTACGGTGAGTAATATTGTTTTGCAGTAGGTTATTAGTGGAGATATTTTGTTTGCTTAAATTTCTAAATAGAGGTGCAGTTAAAAATTCCCCTTAACAAAGCTTAAGGGTAGCAGGGTTGTATTTGGAATAGCCTTGCTTTACCCACGGCCAGCTACATGTAGCGGCTGATATTCGCGTCTGTTCAGGGCCCAGAATTTGTATGTATTAGCATCAAATGAAAGGACATAGTATATAACAGCATCATAAAATTTTGTACCATGATTAAAGGAATATAATTTAACTGTAGATACAATTTATGATAGATCTACGATTCGCAGCAAAGCAGAACCTATGACTCAGTAGTTTATTTGTTTCTTTTTGTAACTATTTAACCTATACATGTATTGACCAACGTCTTCAATTAAATAAGTTAATCGTTTTTAGGTTAATGCTTCCTGTACCTATACCAGGCCCCTCAGAAAGTATTGCGAAAAAAAGTTTTTATATATGGGAGACTGGCCAGTTATAATGTTTTTCGAAAATATGATTATTTATAAGTAAAAATAAGTAAGTTCCAATTTCAAAATTTCCCTCCACATTTTTTGCGAGTTAATTCAAAGTATTGTGTCTCACTGAAATATGGATCTGCGCCGGGAACATTTTAGAGCTATGATTTTATACGATTTCAAGTGTCGCCTGAAACCGGATGAATCGTACGATAGACTTCAAATGGCATTCATGGATGAAGGCCCTTCCAAGGCAACCGTGTATCGTTGGTATAACGAATTCAAGCGCGGTCGACCAACTTTGGGGGATGACGAAAGAAGCGGTCGCCCTTTGACGGCTGTTACCGAAGAAAACGTGCTAGCAGTGAAAAATTTAATCCAAGACAATAGGCGAATTACATATCAGGAGATTCAACACATATTGAAGATTGGATCGGGAAGCGTTCACGAGATTCTACACAGCCATCTTCGCGTGAGGAGGATAGTATCACGCTGGGTGCCGCACAACCTCACCGATGCTCAGAAGCAGGCCCGGGTGGAATGGTGCCGTGATATGCTTAACAAATTTGAAGCAGGCTCGTCTCGGCGTGTTTACGACATCGTTACAGGTGATGAGTCCTGGATTTATCAATACGACCCAGAAACCAAGCGCCAGTCGACTGTTTGGGTGTTTCAAAATGAGCCAACGCCTACCAAAGTGAAGCGATCTAGAAGCGGGGGTAAGATTTTGATCGCTAGCTTTTTTAATTTGACTGGCCACTTGGTATCAATTCCCTTACGGGATCAAAGAAGCATTAATGCCGAATGGTATACTACCAAATGTTTGCCAGAAGTTTTCTCTGTTATAAGCAACAAGCGACCAAACACAGGGCTCCGCGGGCTACTGCTCCACCACGACAATGCACCTGCGCACACCGCACTCAAAACGAGGGACTTCCTGGACAGCACGCCAGTCAAACTCCTGGGTCACCCTCCTTACAGCCCTGATCTAGCACCGTGTGACTTCTTTTTATTCCCAAAAATAAAAAATCAGCTCAAAGGGATACAATTTTCGTCGCCGGAAGATGCGCTGGCTGCGTTCGAGCAGGCTGTAAACGAGGTGTCTGCGGCGGACTGGAAAAAGTGTTTTGAAAACTGGTTTAGGCGCATGAATCTTTGTATAGAGGCTGGTGGAAAGTACTTTGAAAAGATTTAATAAAAATATATGTACGTATAGAACAATTTTTTTTAGTTTCGCAAAACTTTCTGAGTGTCCCACGTACAGGCTGAGTTTTCCAAGTGGGCGTAGATAACTAAATCATAGATATGAAGAATAGCACAACACAATCAACGGAGTCAAAGGGTCGATTTTGATTAAAACTAAAACTGCGACATTGGGTTTTTCTCAGCCTGTATGTCGACAACCAGAATTGATTGACAAAATCTATATTAACGCGGGCGAAGCTGCGGGTAACAGCTAGTTATTATTATAATTACTTTTATTTAATTCCTTCCCTTTTGTCTACATTTTTAAATATTTATTGTAAAAAAAACAAAATAAAAAACATTTAAAAATATAAAACCCACCGGTGTCGGGAACAGGGTCTAAGCTACCGGCGGTCAGGGTCCAGAGAGAGGAACCTCCTAATAATACGAGACATGTCCAGCGATACTGCTTTCTGGATCAGGCCCTTGACCCAGCCGCCAAACGAGAACCTCCTAAGGTGTTGATCGAGGCTTGTGGCTATTAAGCCATTGGCTCATACGACACTATCGGTACCTACAATGATCGCTGTCTCCACATCCCACATGTCGACAACCTCGCGAGCCAAGCCAAGATACTTGATTTGCTTGTCTTTCTCGGCTTTCACGAGGTCCCCGTCATGCGGGACGGTAATGTCAACAATCATTGCACGCCTCTCGATTCGGTTCACCACCACAATATCAGGCTTATTGGCTACAACAGTCCTGTCAGTGATGATGGACCGATCCCAGTACAATGTGATTTTGCCATTTTCGAGAACTGGGTAGGGCACATACCTGTAGTACGGTACCTCCGATGCCACAAGAGTGTATTTCAGAGCAATTATTTTTATTTATTCTTGAATTATGAAGAAGAATTATTAGAATCTGAAGATCATTAATTATTTAGCTGCCGATGATTCCGATGGTGAATAATAAAATTGTTAATATTTTATAAAATTTATTTTTTCTTTGTATTTTATACGCTTTGTAAAAAAAATTGCATAAAATTTAAAATGTCTCCCTCAAATTGGTTTGTAGGTCCAAAATTCAATAATTTTGTAAATGATACCTCAAAGCATGGTTTCAAAAAGGTTGGAACAAAAAAGCACACCCCGTTTTTTTAAATTGTATAAAAAAAAATATGAACTTTAAATGTTTTGCTAGATTGCTTACACATTACTTGAATTCAATAAATTAAAATTAATTTTGTCAAAAACATATAGTGAAAATATTCAGCTTGGAATGTTTAGCTTTAAGTAGATTTAGACAAAATACTAAACATGTAAACAAAGGCTGGTTATCCGACCAAATTCGAATGACTACGAAAAAGCGACGGATTCATAATAACCTTCATTGACTGCTGCGCTGCGTGTCGCGGGTTCGATTCCCGCACGGAACAAATATTTGTATGACCTACAGATAGTTGTTCCGGCTCTGGGTGTTGTGTATGTGAGTTTATATGTTTGTAAACGCACCCACGATACAGGAAGAAATTCCTAGTGTGGGCAACGTTTTTTTAAAAAGAAAAGAAAAGAAAGAAAGAATTGGACGTATTAAACCTAAGCTGTTATCCGTACAATCGCGTGTTACGTTTGTTGGTATGACCTAATGTTGGGGGCTAATTAAAAAAATACATTAAATGCACCTTGTGACCTTAACCTGTGCTTGTTGTCACAGCATATTACCCACTAATTATACGTTCCACTCATATCACTCTAGGAGCTATTTTGCTGTTGGGATAACGTACACGCCAAAGAAATGGACATCTACATACATACAAACACTCGTAAAACATGTCGGGTATAAAGTAACTATGAGAACCACCTATAAGTTGTAGTTTTAAGGAGATCGTTGATTTTGTTTGACAATTCGCTATTTTTACCCGGCTGCAAGGAAAGGGTTATGTTTTACGCACGTATCTTGTATGTATGTATGTAATATTCTTTATTACCTCGTATCTTTCAAACTACTTGATGGATTTTTATAAATTAGACAACGTTAGATAGGTCTTGGCCGCCCAAGTGTTCTCAGACAAGTGCCGTTTAAAAAAAAAACGAAACATGGCGGGTTTTGGGCGCCATATTGTAGAGGTTGAAATTTTTTGTTCTTCCCAACTCATCGAGTGGGGTATCAAATTGAAGGGTTTTCAGAGGTGATTACAAAAATATACCACTTATATGTTTAAAAGTATTTATAAAAAAAAATATTCACTTATAAGATGTAAATAAAAAAAGGTAATTTAAAAATAAAAAACCCGACTGTTTAAGAAGCGAACTAAAAAGCTGTAAACAAGAAAAAATCATGCTGTGCAGTCGGAAGATATATATTCGCGAACTGCCTAATCCTCCGACTGGACAGCATGATTTTTCTTGTTTTTTTTTTAAATTTGATTATGTTATCTACTTAAGGTGCCCCTAGTCAACGGCACGAACTATTTTGTGCGCGGGGTTAAAATGCATGCTATCTTATCCGACAACATGTGCGAAAGAAATAGATGCTGTGATGAGCAGTAAGAAGCTAGTTCGTGTACGAATTAGTAGTTTTGTAAGTTTGTAGCGAAATGGATGATGATTAAGGACGAAAACAAGCGCGCGATTTTTTATAAACAGACCTTTGGGAGTCTAGAAATCATGCAAAATCTACTCAATGTATATTTTCAAAATAAAATTATTTGCATTGTTGAATTACTAATCTATCCCTGTATGGAAGCCGTTTTGCAATTTTCCTTTTTCTTATGGTATTTATTTCCACCCAAAGATCCATTAAAATTAGTGTTGAAATATGGAACTTTCGACGCTCATAACTTTCAAATATATTATTTTTATAAATTTTTGTTTCCATACAGGACTAGATAATGATGAGACAAATAGATATATTTTTTTATTTTGAACGTACATCGTCAAACAGTGGAGTAATCTCTAGACTACGTTTGTACGGAAGAATTTTCGACTAGTATAACCTTAAGGCTGATATTTCATTGGTTTGGAAAATGAACTTTAATTCCACGGGTTCCAAAGAGGAGCCTAATTACGGTTTAGGCGGCATATCGTGGGACAATGCCAAATAACCGGTAACGGTTTAGACCGCATTTCGAGCTTCGATTGGGCACAAGTTAATTTATTGAATGGTAGCAGAGTCCAACATTAACATTAGAAGCGGGATATTTACCATGTTTACTGTTTGTTGCGAGTTTCCGATATTTCGGTGCTGTTGCAAGCACCGTGATCACGGATTAACCAAAATATCGGAAACTCGCTACAAACAGTAAACATGGTAAATAGACCGCTTCTAATGGTAATGTTAGTGACCATGACAGTTTAAACTTATATATAGCAGGGTCGTTAAAAACTATAAACTCTGCGTCTGGCTATGTTAGCCGATGCCAAGATTTTCCTAAACGGCAGCCTAATTGTGTAAGTAAATTCGGCAACGGAAACAATCTGGTTCTTTCCCAAAAACACACACATACACAAAAAAGTTGAATAAAGATTCAGCTTTTTTGTGTATGTGTGTGTTTTTGGGAAAGAACCAGATTGTTTCCGTTGCCGAATTTACTTACACAATTAGGCTGCAGGTCATATCGGATGGTATAAAGAAATTTCAGCTCATTTACGTTTTACTATTCTATTTAGGTCTGGAAGTATTGTTCGCTGCGTTGACATATTAGTCGGCTGCTAGATTGGGAAGCTATATAGAAACTAAGTATGTGATATTATGTTGTATGTTGCTCTTTGTGTAAGTACGAGTACCTACAGACAGGGTGGGCCGTGAATAGGAAAAAAATAAACAACTAATTTATTTTTAATTTCATTTATCAAGGTACATGTACCTACAGTTGTACCGCAATACTACGATACCGATTGAACATTAAAATGTTAGCCATGTAAATTACAATTTATAATTTTTGTTTAGGATAAAATGCATTTGATCAACTAAATAGTAGACATCTATTGATTACGTACACAAGAATAAGTCCTCTGCCGGAGTCTATGTTTCCCGATAGCTTCAATCTTGGGGTCTTTAAGTCAAGAGTGAATGGGTTTTTTTCTAGGCAAGCGTGCTTTACTGCCGACCACATCATCGCTTTCCATCAGGTGAGATGGTGGTCAAGCGCAAGCCTATATATAATAAAAACAAAAAAAAAGCTTGAAATATTATCGAAAATCGGGTTCATAAACCTCAGTGTGCACATAATCAATAAACATCCTTTAACATCATCTAAGTATATGAATTTATAATCTATTTCATTTTAATGGCACAAAATAATTTAGAACTTTGATAAAACATAAAAAAGATAATTACATGGTAGACCTATCATATGTGAGTAGCAACTACTGCAACATACAAATGTAAATTGGAAAGAATTAAGTAAAATATAGTATATACAATAGCGTATTATTTACATGTTACATGGCAAACGAAGGCGTTTGGTCTTATATGAAACAACAAAACTAAAATAATAAGAATTTGCATTTTAGTTGAAAGTTGAGCTTAATTTGTGCTATTGGGGTGAGCCCCTGTCTTTTAAATATTTTTAATTATGTAATAATTATGTACACTTATGAACAGCTGCAGGCATAGAGTGGGAAGTAATGCAAGATGCGGCCATTCGTCAGCAGGGATGCCAACACAAGGAAAATACACAGAATTTAAAGAGTCGTTGGCATCCCTAGTTAACGATCAAAAAATGGCAAGATCACATGAAGTAACTAACGGTAGCTTTGTAAACATATTTTTTTTTCTACTTACTTGTCTTAAATGAGTGAATAGTTTAAACATTTCTTTAAAATGTCTTTTTACTCAAGTTAATATTTAAAAATTATTTCCTAAATATGAATATTCAACTACTTTTGTAATTTTAAATGTTTGTCTTTATATGTTTGCTGCCTATCATTAACTACATACATGTCATAAGGAATGTGACGACAATTATAAATATATGTAGAAAATTCACTTTCTCGATAGTGAAACTGTAAGAAGAATGCAAATTGCGACAGAGTAAAGTTACTACTAGACATCAATGGCAATTCTTTATTCGTAGTGTCCACAATGCTTGCGAATCTTACTCTACACCTACCTTACACTGGTTGCAAATTATAAAAAAAATTAAAAACTAATTATCACAGGTATAAAGTAAAAATTAACACGCTTTAACATAAGCGCTCGAAAACCTAAAACATAGCCGTCCTTAACGTAAATTAATAAATAATTTATATTTTTGTTAAGTGCATCTGACGTGCACGCATATAATAATATACAAATTAAAAATAACAGTACCTTTACATTTTAAGTAAAAAATTAACAAACTGTGTTTTTATAACTACAATAAAATTCATATGAGAAATTGTATCAACGATCTAACACTAGCCATCGAATCAATGGCACGGGACGTGCGCACGGCACTGTTAAGTAAAAATAGTCAATTATTAGAGGAGATCAGTGGGTTTGTTGGCGGCGCGCTCACTGCTCACACCGTGGTCTCGTTGCGGCGCAGCGGCTGCAGCTCGCGCTGGAGGTCGTTGTAGTACTCGTGGTCCGACATGGACTCCTCCTCCACGGAGCGCTGCGGCAGGTAGGCGCTGGTGCTGGGCCGCGGCGTGACCTCGCCGCCGCTGCCCTCGCTCAGGCACAGCGACTCTAGCGGCGCCGGCTCCGTCGGGATGCCCAGCGTCTGCGGCAGCACGTTCTCCTCCGACATCAAGTACTCAGGATTGTCCACACAACGTTTGCCCACAAAACCACTAAATCTTAAATCCTTCATACCCTCCTGATTCTCGCCACCCTCACCTATCAGGTCCATGTAAGTGGACGCATTCTGTGTGTGCTGTGGGGAAGGCATCAGGTAGTCGTCCTCGTCCAGCGGCAGGTTCAACTTTAGGTTGCCGACCTGTGCTTCTTTGTTTTTCGACATGCTATCGAAATTAGTTTCACATAAGTCTGGGCGGCCTTTCATGGGATCGCTGCAGTATCGTGAGCTCGAGCTATCGGATGCGCAGACGCCGTTGTTATAGTAGTGCCGTAGCTCGGTGGCGTCTCCGCAAGGGTTGGCTTGATTGTATCTCAGTAGCTCATGGTCCCAATTCTCAGGCTTACTTGTGCCATCTGGAGTTCCACACTCGTTGTTGGGGGCACCGGATGGCCATGAAGACGGAGGTTGTTTCATTGCGTTTTGGTGGATCTCAATGACAGAGATCGTGGTGTTCGTGCTTGGCCCAGATCTGAATTTGGGCTGCAGGTATTCGTCAGCTTCGACCAGGGACTCCGGACCTTCCATCGCCGATGACAGGTTTCTAATCATTTCTTTCTCATCCTGCAATGTAAATAAGGATTTGTTAATTCTTTGGATACTTAAGGGGACCGAGGCTACAATATTCGGGGATATTTTTCCTAAAACTCTACAGGGCTATTTCCAACTAACCAAGCCGCATGGCGCGCGACTTGGAATTTTCGCTCAACAGTCCTTGGCTATAGCTCAATACAAAAATGTCCTATATTTTGTGATCGTTGTTTTTTTTTGTTTCTCCATGCTATAAACGTAAAAATAACATTAAATGTATGCCTGTGTGAGACCTAGGATCAATGTTATAGTTGTTAGACTTTGTGGATATCGTAATAAATGTAAGTCAGGTACTACAATTGCTCTATCTTTGAGGGTTTTGTGATTGCACCGCTTATATGGAGTGTTTTTATCGATAAAATTAGGTTTAGTTTACGGCCTCAAAGTTTTACTACTACAAATCCGGACATCTATGCTAATATAATAATAATATTACTCGTATAAAGAGAAAAGATTTGTATTTTTGTTTGTAAAGAATAAACTTAAAAACTACTGGACTGATTTCAAAAATTCTTTCACCGTTGGAAAGCTACATCTCAGATCAAATAAAAAGTCAAGATAGAACGTGAAAACAACAAAGTGAAGCCGTTTCAAACTATGCCTTGCCGTATAAATACACAATTACACGCACTCACTTACAACGAAACTACCCCTTAGCTTGTCAGTTGAGCTTTATTATTGGATATCTCGAGATGTAAATATTTTCGTCTTACTAGTTTACAGAAAATTCTTAATTGCCATTGTGGATATTGCGCAAAAATTGAACTGTATTGGTCAGAATATATTTAAAAATGCAATTTTTGTACTAAAGCTAATTTGTTGGCGTTCGGCTGATTTGGTAAGTACATCAAAAAATTTGCAGAAAGACGTCCACAGCTGGAAATAGGCCTTAAGTTGATTATAGTGTTAGATAAATTAATACTAAGAGCAATTAATACAATAACATATATTACCTGCGTGGAGTAGGACGGCAGCCGCATGAACTTGTCACCTGGTATCACCAGGTACCTGCCTGGGTCTCTTGCCATCTCAGCGAATGTATCGGCAAGCTGCTTAAAAGTTGGTCTGCTGTCGGCGTCCAGCATCCAACATGACACCATGATACAATAGATATCTAACGTGCAGATACTAGGCTGTGGTAGCTTGAGCCCGTTTTCTATTAGCTCGGGGACGTTTCGAGCAGAGATAGATTCGTAAGGCCTTGCGCCATAGCTCAACAGCTCCCATATCGTTACGCCGAATGCCCACACATCACTCTTGTGAGTGAAAATCCTGTGCTGGATGCACTCCAGGGCCAGCCACTTGATTGGCATCTTTCCTCCAGCAGCTTTGTATTCATCAGTATTGACTTCTAATAACTTCGCTAATCCAAAGTCTGTTATTTTAACGCAGTTTGGCGTTTGCACAAGTACGTTTCTGGCAGCCAAGTCTCGGTGCACCAATCGCTTCTCTTCAAGGTAAGACATACCACGGGCTATCTGTGTACACCAATTCAAAAAGGCCTTAGAGCCAATTTTTTCCTTGTGTGTTCTGACGTAATCGAGTAGACATCCTAGAGGCATCAGTTGTGTGATGAGCATCATTTGATTGGTCATGCATACAGCTAACAGTTGAAGCAGGTTGGGGTGCTCAACACTGGCCATGATGTAAGCTTCTTCTAAAAATTCCTTACTAGTGCTAGCACCAGTGCCATCCTTCAGGACTTTGATAGCAACGGGTATCTTTACGTTTTCGCCTTCTGGTACCCACACGCCTTTGTAAACTTTTCCAAAAGCGCCAAAACCGAGCATTCCTCCTCTCCGTAGCTCTACCTCCTTTACAATTCTCAATTTGGCTAAGTTCGGCTTTACATTTGTAGGACGAAGAGGTTCATTATCTTCACAGCCAGTTAGGACCATGGTCATTTTTACAGCTTCCTTGTTCGCTTTTGCCTTCTGTCGACACGTATAACCTATAATTCCAAGAATCACCAACAGTAGGAATGCAAGTACTAGAATGATGACCAGTACTGTTGGTACTTTTGCAGCTACCATAGGGTTACCATTCGTGTGGGTGGAACAGTAAGGCTCGTCGATGGGATTTTGTAACTGCTCATCAAAGTAAATTTTGTGAGGCATATGAGACGGGCAAGTATCGGTGCAGTTAAATAATGACTGGTTGTCAGGGTCACCTGGTGTTAAAAAGATTTTTAAATTTTTGCATTTTACGCATTGTGTTGAAGCAGATCCGATACAGCCTTTGCATTCGGGATGACAAGGCGTGCAACTCTTGTTAATTTCGTCAGTATAGTCATCTGCAGGGCATTCGTCCTCGCATTGGTCTCCTCTCTTGTATCCGTTACATACGAGGCAGACTTGGGTATGTATTCCAAAACCAACGCACTTCTTGCACCTGGGATGACATTTTCTGCAGACCACTTTTACTTTTCCTTCGAGAGGTTTGACGTTGCCGACCCATTCATTATAATATCCATCGGGACATGGTTCATTTTCACTTAGGCAACTCTCGACAGTAGCTTCGATGCTGATGATTGCTTTCTTACATGAGTTGCATGCGCCTTCGCCAACCGTGTTATTTGGTCCTGTACAGTCTTTGAAGCAGTTCCTGTGGCAAGGCTGGCAAGTAGCATTGTCTGAAGTGTATCTCGATTCAGGACATTTACTGACGCAGTATGGGCCATCTCGCACGTGTCGACAACTCGTGCAGTTGGCGCGGGTGGGTCCATCGCAGCCGTCCTTACACTCCGGATGGCATTCCTTGCAGCTCTTCGGCCCATCTTTGTAAAGCCTGAAACGGGCGTAAAATTTCACGTCAATAAAGTTTTTTAAGTGTCGTCGTTTGCGACATGAATATAAAAGCAGTTGTCGGTATATTATCTGAGAGACAATGAGGCTGTTTCTAGAGCGTCAAAACTGTGCTACCCACACATACTTCGCCTTTGTTATGTTAATAAGACTGCCAAAATTTACAAAGGCCGCCATGAAACGTGATAAGTGCATTTCTCTGGCAGAATCGACATTATTGATGGAGAAATATTTTTAGATAAATGCTTGAACAACAGTTTCATTACCTATAGTCCCACTTAATTGTGGTCACATAGTTAAGATTGCAAGAAAAAAATCGTATGCGCTTAATAAATTGATATAAACAGTCGTGAAAAATTTACTTGATAGTAAAAAAGGTATTTCAAAATCATGGTATTTCAATCAATTCAAAAAATGGCAAAACAATCGCTGCAGCTATTAGATATGTATAAAACTATTAAAATTATTTCGGCACATTAGAGTCTCATTGCGTTGGTACCCACCCAGGCAAAACACTGCAGTTCTGGAGGCACATCTCGTCGAATTGGAAATTTTTGCAGGAAAGACATTGATCTGGTCCAGGACCCCAGCAGCCGTCCGCGGAGCATTGAGCATCACACACCAAATCTGCACTCTCTGTTGAAAATGTATTAGTTAGGAACAAAGCGGTGCAAACAAAGTCCCATTTATAATGTGATGATGCTGAGTAGCATCTTAGATAAACCAATCATCGCGGAGCTGTCTGAGGCAGTAGCTGTTAATGGGTTAGTCTGAGTGTGTGGACATAGAAAGGAAATAAAAAAATCGCTTGATAAAAGGTACAATAATAACTGAATCGCATGGGCATAATAAAATGATACAACCTAATTAAACCTAACTTTAAAATGAGGATCCTCAAAAAAAAAAACTAAGTCGCTAAGCCAACTCACCACAATTTCTTGGATCTCCATTGTTTTGTATTATTTGCTTGTGATCTTTCGACTTCACGAGTTTGTTCCATGCAATTTTGTCGGCGAAACATAAATACTTATTTTCCATAATAGCTATAGCACCGGAGTTGACTCGTTTCAAGGATTTCAATCCCAGAGACTTGAGCGACGTCTTCACTATGTACAGGGAAGCGAAGAGGTTCTCGACGACTTGGCGACCTCCTATCACTTCCAGGTTGCGGAAGTAAGAGAGGCTGGTGAAGTTCGGATGGTGAGCCTGCACGTTCAGGTAGCCGGTCACCTCGCGCACTGTGCTGAACACCTCCAGCTTGTCAGGCTCCATCTTTGCATAGCGCTCACCGAACGAATAATCAGGGTTCACGTGTTGAAATCCAGTGAATGTCATTTCTAAAATCTCAATGGAACCGTCAATGATGGTGCAATCTTTGAAACTGTCGATATTGCCAGAATGTATGGGTTTCTCCGCGTGACACGTCTTCGGGCATGTAACATTGCACGGTATACACTCTCCGTTGACAGCAGTCTTGTTGGGAGGACAGCTTCTAACGCATGCTCCATTATCCTTCAACAGATGCTCAGGGCAGTTCCGGACGCACGTCGCGCCATAAGCATATTTTCCGTTCGGGTTTGGCTCCCAAGAATAAGTGGTGGGGTTGTAAATTTGCATCGGCGGGCATTCTTGAGAGCATGTGCCTTCGTCATAGAAGTTCCTACAGGCGAGGCACTGACTGGGCAGGGGCCCTGTGCAGCCGCCGGCGCAGAACGCGTTGCAGCAGTCCCGGGGGTTTCGTCCAAAACAACGTCCTTGTGCGCACTGTGGACTGCATATTGTTTTAGAAAATTTCTGGCAGTTCTCGGGGCCCACGCCCCAACAACCTGCTTCACAACTACTATCACAAGGCGGACAGTTACGCTCTGCAGCAGCAAAGTCATACACATAAACATAGGTTGCGTTGACCCCAGTGATGATCTCGTCCCAGTTGATAGTCTTGACGTGGCAGAGGTTGTAGTTTTTGTAGATACCGACGCTGCCCCGGAGGACGTCGCGCAGCGCCGGCAGCTCCAGGGTAAACGCTGATGACATGGTCACCATCAGAGCAAACTCTTCTTCTCTCACGTTTAGCTTGAACAGGGTCCGTCCACGAATAATTTGCAGTTGTGGCAATACAATGTGTAGTACATTCACATGCGATATTAGCACGTAACCGGTCACTTCTCGTATGTACTTGAGGAAGGACAAGTCCATAGTTTCGTTCTGCAGCCATGTCAGCTCGAGGTTGCCGTCGACGTAGGTGCAATTTGTAAATCGGTCGCGAAGATTCCGGTAGTGGGTGTCGCGATTCGATGGCACCGACATCCGTCCATTTGTTCCGATGCATACTGTAAAAAAGAAAATAATAATTTAAACATACAAGCAATCAAAACACAAGTGTTACTTAATAGGGCGTTTGTCTATTCATGTATTAATAATAAAAACAATGTATTTGTATTGGGTCGACGTTCGACAAGTTAGGAATTGAGCTCGTCTAACGAAGAGGCGTAGCCGCGTGGGCGGACTCTAAAGCAAGTTTCTTCTACTACGCTACAAGTTAAACCGCTATTTGTGATTAATCGATGGAAATAGTATACAATGCCGTTTCCACTCTGCAACGGAACAAGCGTTAGGAACTAAACCGCGTATGTAAAGCGAATTGAGCGATAGTGTGCATTAGTGTCGTTCACCATGTTTACCGTTAGACAGATTATTTTTACATTAAACACAATACGTGTATGTTCAGAGTAAACGTTAATAGAATATTTGGTTTTAAAATAAATTAACTGTTTGAAATACTTTACCAGTAGAAGCAAATCATTGTTTTTGCTTAGCTTCAAACAAAGGAGTCACACTTAACCATATGAAGTATTAAATATATATTTTAACGTAAGGAAATAGTTTTGCAAGTCGAAATGAGGCACTTGATTTCCCAGAGATCAAATGTCCACGTATTGCTTGCATAACTTTACCTAAAACCACAAAACCTGTGAGGTTACACCGGCATTTGTTTAGATTTGGACCTCAAACCCTGTGGTTTAAGTTGAAAACTGCGTGCAGGTTCTGTGGAGGCTGAAGCTTGTCAACAAAGAATAGTTATTGTCATAGAACTCAATAGAAATATGAAGGTATTCAAGAGGCAAGGTAAATTTTACCTGCTCGTCTGTATAATAGTCAGATTTTTTACCACCGTGTATACAAGAGTATAATGTTACTGTCATTCGATATATTTTTGGCATTTGAACGTTTCGGAGCGGAATGCTGTGAGAGAGACCCGAGGCTTTCAAGATATTTAGCTTGAGTTAATTTTATTACCTGTTCAAGTATCCCGCGGTGGTCAGATTAAAATGAGTTTTAAACTTTTAAGATATCGAGATTTCTACTTTGTACCTGTGTATTTGATTGGTTTTATGAGATATCTAGAACGTAGGTAGGTAGAGGTACCTACTATGATTTATGAGTATTAAGCGACTGCGCCCACATGCAACCTTTGCCGCAAGACGTTCTGTTTTGTTCATCGAAATCTCCAAATAATAAAAATAAGCGAACACGATTGTCTACTTTTGTTGATTAGCGCTGAACCGATAGATACAAAGAATTACTTAAGAGATGAAACGGATAGTAGTTTGGCCGGATATCGAATACCGGATATTCGGTGAGGTTTTAGGCCGGATGACAGGCTATTCTCTTATGGCGAGTCTTCTGATAGTAGCAGCTCACAGTTCACTCGTCTTTCAACATCTGCTAAATGAGGTAAAGTAGATGAAACTGGATCAAAAGTTATACGTGAAAAGCTCTCTTGTAGGTTTTGGAACTGTTTCAATGGAAAATAATAAGGCAGTGTTTTGATCAATGAAAAAGTCTTATTGAGTTTTTAATGTATGTGGCTGCGCTCTAGTGGATAACCCACGTTAAAAATAAGGTAACCGATAGTTTAAGCTTTATATGAGTCAAATAATTCGCAAATTCGGTT
This sequence comes from Orthosia gothica, assembly GCA_949775005.1. Lineage (NCBI taxonomy): Eukaryota > Metazoa > Arthropoda > Insecta > Lepidoptera > Noctuidae > Orthosia > Orthosia gothica. The sequence continues at coordinate 10,733,232 of OX459039.1, read as the reverse complement.
CAGATTTTAATCCGACTTTCCAAAAAGGAGGAGGTTCTATGTTCGGCTGTATGTTTGATTTTGTTCACCGATTTATCCATTAATTGTGGACCGATTTAAAAAATTCTGTTTTCAAATTGGTCCAATTTAAATTTGGTGAAGATCTAATAAAGAACTTTGGAGATATACAACAGATCTCTTCAATAAATGACGGCATTGTCTCGGGATTGCTCCAATCGCACGTCTTTTTGTAGTTTACACCATTTCATAACATACAATCACGGCAGTACGCTCTAAAGAGGTACGCAGGTGTGTACAATTGTCAAATGTTCAAGATTAATGTTATTCGGTTAATCTATATATTGTATCACTTTGTAGTATTTTTGGAAGTCGGTAATATTTTTGTAATAAAGTTTTTCAGAGATTATATTTTACAGACGTAGGTATAAAGCTTTACAGAACTTTAAAATTTTACGTCTTTATATTGAGCTAAGACGATGTATTGCCAATTATTTGTATAACTATATGATTATGAAACGCGTTCATACATAATAATACATATTTGTAGGTTAGGTAGGTTGCCAATTATCTCTACCATGTTTATTGGAGATGTAATAATTATTTATTAAGTATAAAAAAAAATCTGTTACCCTGATATATTTTGCAAAGAAAACTGTCCAAAAGGAGGTTTAATAATCATATTCTGGCGCCGAGCGGGCCAGTCCTGCGTTAACATTGGGGAATATATACGCCTTAAATAAAAATACTCTATATTGAGAATTGATGACGATTATCTAAAACTCAAATGTTTGGAGTAACATGGAGTTAGACTAACCACTTATTTGGTTTGTTAATTTTTATCTAAGACCAGTAATATTTAAAGCAATATGTCGAGTTGTCGACGTATATATTGTGGCCGGAGTCTGTCAACTTATTTATCGAGTGGCAGCCAAGTGAGTGCGCGTAGATTGAGTGCTAACACAAGTTACCTACATACCCAAGGTAAGCGTATTCCTTCACCACTGGCTCTACGAGTAACGAGCTAGCCTCAGAAATAACTTTCTCCATAGTTTCAATTACAATTAGACGATAAAATATACATACCTCAGGCTTAATCATGAGCTAAACGTTTCTTAGCTATGTTGCAGTTGCAAGCGAACATGGTTTAATTATTATGGCATCAATTTACTCCCTCAAACATTTAATTTAATTTATACTTTCTAAAATACCACCCGTTAAAGCGACATAATCAGGAATCGTTACCAAGCCACAGAGTTGCTCGCAGTCGCACACCTATACAATTCGGATGGGTTGCCACCCACGGTTGTGTCTGATTTGAGATGGAGCCAACTGTTCGACGAGTCCGCATGAATTATGACTTTCATATTTGGTTGTTCAAACTTGCTACCTACCTCGGACTGCGATTACAAAACAAGAAACCGATTTTCGCTCCTGATTGCTCTATGTGTAAACTCATTAACAATTTTTTAATTCGAAAAAAATGCGATGGAATGCTAAATATTGTTTTAACATTAGCATTTTGATGTGAGCGTCGTTGTAGTGTCCGGTCGACCTAGTTGAACCTGTTGATGACATACGCGATACTATTGAAATGTGCTCACAGATTCAGAGATATAAAAACGTTATTATTTAACGTTGAGAGCTAACAATAATGCGTGGGTTGAACTGGACTGTTGAAACACTCAAATGAAAGTGTGTTTTCACCGGCTGTGCTCGAGTCTATGTAGAGATTTGTTAATAATATAATATAGGTATTTCACCTATGTTTGTAAAATTTGTAAGTATGTGAGAACCATGTTCCTACTTATCAAATTAATTAATTTTCCTGTTAATGCTTTTTAATACTTTATACCTGTACGTAGTACAGCGTGTAGAACTATTCTGGGTGCATCGTCCTCACATATTTTTTGTGCGTTCTTCTCCATAACAATCTACTTGCTGAATGCACGGTAGAATCATTTTTTTTAATTTTTTTTTTACTTGTAAATTTTAATTTGTGACGTTCAAAAGTGCCGTTTATTGGCCTAATTGAATAAATATATTTGACTTTGACTTTGAATCATCCATAGAGATTGTTTTTTTTTAAACTACCTCCTGGAAAATAACTGATGTCAACAGACTGACAACTGGTTTGAAATATAGTTGCGAATCAAGTTTGGTGAAATTTGATATAACTTAATATCTACAAATATCATAAAAAAGCGAAGAGTTTTAGGAAAGAATACCTGACCACCGTAGAGTGCCTTTTTACCCGACTGCCGAAGGAAGGTAATGTGTTTATAAGTCTATGTATGTATATATGTTTGTTCTTATGTGATATTCTGGAGACCAAACCCGTTGGCTGATTTTGTGGTCCTTACGTCAATCAATTCGTCATAACCTCACGAGTGTCACTGGCTACATTAAAATTGGAAAATAGAAAAATGGCGCATTTTGGGCGCCATATTGTGGAAGCTCAATTTTTTTTTTTATTCCTCTTTCGTCGTGTGGCATATCAAAATAAAGGATTTTAAGAGGTCATTTCAAAAATTTCTTCAAATATAGCAGTAAGATTTTTTGTTTTATGAATTAACTTTTTTCATGAAATAAAAGACGCGAGGACAAGATAGAAAGCAAATATCATAAATTGATATAGTTGTGTTTTCAGAAAAATTTTGAAGTTTCATTCAATTTTGTTGTACGAGACATCGACAGTAAACATTTTACTTTTATCTGAAGACATAATATCCATGGCAACAGGACAACAGTGTCGTAATTATCACTGATAAGGATCTACTGAGTTAATCTTAACTATGTATGCAGATGTGATTGCTGTATCAAAGCAGTCAACATTTTAATAGTAAGTAAATGGATTTATTTGAAGACGATTATGTAATGGATACTCGGTATCTTAATTTCGGTTGTTCTTTGTTCTTATGGAACTTCGAGACTACTATCAGTTCCCGGAATCCGAATTCGATCTCGACTGTACCGGTCTTTTGTTTAAAGATTATCTGATAAGACCTACAAAGCCCAGTTTACCTTAGAAACGTAATGTCCTAACAAACTGAACTCTGTAAGAAAACGAGTTTTCTACATATTCGATGCGCTTAAGGTCACACTAGTCGAAAATTCTTCCATACAAACGTAGTCTAGAGATTACTCAACTGTTTGACGATGTACGTTTAAAATAAAGAAAATTATATCACTTTGTCTCATCATTATCTAGTCCTGTATGGAAACAAAAATGTAAAAATTTAATATATTTGAAAGTTTTAAGCGTCGAAAGTTCCATATTTCAACACTAATTTTAACGCATCTTTGGGTGGAAATAAATACCACAAGAAGAAGGAAAATTGCAAAACGGCCTCCATACAGGGATAGATTAGTAATTCAACAATGCAAATAATTTTATTATGAAAATATACATTTAGTAGTTTAGTAAAAAATCGCGCGCTCGTTTTCGTCCTAAATCATCATCCATTTCGCTAAAAACTTGCAAAAGTGCTAATTCGTACACGAACTAGCTTCTTATTGTTCATCACAGCATCACTATCTCTTTCGCACGTGTTGTCGGATAAGATAGCATGCATTTTAACCCCGCGCACAAAATAGTTCGTGCCGTCGACTAGTTCAACCTTAACTGTACCTAATCATATTTAGCAGACTCGACGTGGTGAAATAGAAGCTAGACATCTGAAAACGGTTAGGTTGTATTCCGATGCGTTACCCGACCAAGTTCGAGAGTCACGCAGCCGCTGCGCTCGCCTCGACTGGTTTGTCTTAAGGCAATGTTTTTATCCAGTTACTTGCATTCTGAAGCATTGGAACCAGTTTTGTCCTTCCACCATCTCGTTCTTGTAACACGACCTTTCACTACAATCCATTATTGTATGGTGTACCATGCCGCGCCCGAGTGCAGTTTCCTTTTATGTTTATGAAGAAATGAGGCATTGGACGTGGTCCGTTTCTATATGAACGATGGAGAGACCGAATGGTGTTCCAAAACTGAACCTGAATTTCCACGAAAGTGAAATAACTTTTACACCGGAGTTCCTTTGCTTATAAAGTTGAGACTAATCCAAGGATTATTTTTTGAATATCTAGTTTTAATGTTGAAGCGGCTATTTTGTTAGTAATCGTCATACAACTTATGCACTAGTGCCGTCTCGCTTTAATGAAGAGAAAATGGCATTGACAGGTAAGTCTCTAAAGACTCACCGAGAGTTTATTGAAGTCAAGTTTTTATAAATAAGGGTTTATCTCTAGAGCACTTAAAATGCTCACAGAATAAGCATGGATCTGTTCACAAAATGTAAAGAAAATTAAAATGTTATTCTGATGTACCCGGCGCACAGAGAACGTAAGAAGTTTGCATATAATAACAGAAGGTTCTGAAATGGCGGACGAAAAACCTTTATAATAATTCATTATTATCGTGGTTTTATGTAGATAATCATACATTGTACTGAAGACCGATACTACCTCATGTATGTAGATATCCTTGACCCTTTTGTGAATAATAAATAATTGACAGCGTACTAAATAAACTCAGCTGACCCAAGTGTTGAATATGAAGCGGTATTAAGCGGTACGAAGGTGTGCTAAGTGTATATTTTTGGGTATAAATTACGAAACATACTGGATTATTTTGGAGGGTTTGATGAGCTCCATTGATTTTCCTATAAACGTGGCCATTAGGTGGGCCCAATTCACCAATTAAACTAATCGCAATTAGTTCACTCAGTTTATGCAAATACAGCGTTCTGATTGGTTGTTTCTCAGCGGTATCAACCAACCAGAACGCTGTATTTGCATAAACTGAGTTTAGTTGAACTAACTGCGATTAGTTTCTTTTGTGATATCGGCCCTAAGGTGCAGGCCATATAGAAATGGCGTCGGGCGGCTTCCTCTTCCATTCAAATTTAATACATAATGCATGGAAATAAAGTGCAATTTAGGACACACGGTATGTCGTTGCTCGGACGTGGTTATGAAGCGCGATTTTGGCGCCCGCGCCTGATCAAATTGCGCTTTATTTCCATGCATTTTGTATGAAATTTGAATGGAATAGGAAGCCGCTTAAGGGTTAAATCTCGACTCGTAAAGAAGATGAAGAAGAACATACTTGATTACTTTAAGAAAGTTAAGTAGGTACATTGTAGTTGGTAGAAAATGCAGTCTAAAGCTGAACTGGCATGCAAGGTATTGTGCAAATGTTTTATTACGAAAGCCATTCTCTTTTTTACTTGGCTATCTTGTGAATACACTTAAGACACTCGTAGCAATAGGGAAAAATATCGTAACCAATGCAGAATTAATATTTATTGTGCAGTACAGGCGTAAATGTATTATAGAATCATATTTCATTAACTATGCGCAAGTTAATAAACAGATTTTGCAAGAATTACCTACTAAAGCAATCTTAATGCAAGGGAGCAATTTTTTTAATAACATTTCCACAAAATATAAGTTTTCTATTAGAATAAATAATAATACTGACTTTTTTCAGCGGCTTCGCCCACGTAAAAGTTCAAAATTTGTACCAAGAGACACTATCGGGATCTGGGCAGAGCGAATAGGCATTCTATATTGTATGAGTTTCAAGAAAGACACGAATGGAAGTTAGTAGAGGTATATGCCGACTGGCAAACAAATCTACAGAAAACAAGCAAGAATTAAATTCTGGACTAGTTTTAAATGTAATAGACTACAAAGTTAGTTGGAGTAGTTTAGTTGGAAGGCCTCCAACAGATAGACAGTTGACTCGGTAAGGGTCTCGGGAGTCGCTGGATGCGAGACGCACGGGGGCGGCCGCGCACGCTTGGGGGCGGCCGCGCACGCTTGTGGGAGGCCTATGTCCAGCTTACATGATGATGATGAGACTGCAAATTTAATCTGCATTAAAGGCTGTATTACTCGTATTATTAGATTCAAGAAACGATGGCTGGATTGTGTGAAGGATGGTAAATTTATAAAGAGAAGAGAAGTTTGGAAGAAAAAGATATGTTACGCCGCACTCTAATAATCATTATCAGCCTTTTAATGTTCCCACTGCTGGGACACAAGCCTCCTTGTGAGAGGGAATGGGCCGTAATCCACCACGCGGGCCCAGTGCGGCTGGATGTCACAAATTTTCGAATTTTTGGTTCTAGGACATGCCGGTTTCCTCACTATGTTTTCATTCACCGTTTCACCTCTATTAGTAATAATATTTATTACATATTTATTTACGATCATGAGGCAGAACAATCAATTCTTGATTTAGCCTACGTCAAGTTTTCATGTGTTATGTGCCTGAACTAGGTAATCCTGTGTTCCAGGCGTATATTCAAAATAAATTGGTATAGGGTAAGAGCCGGATAGTTGACACACTTTTCGAAATTACTCCAGTACATAAAAGTTAAATACTTTATTTGTAAAACTGGCCGGTACTTGGGTTTTTCATCTATAAATTTAAGAAAAGTAAAAAACATTATCTTTAATATTACCAGAGTATTAGCGATTTTTGCGGTCCTCTATATTTTGGGGTATCTATCCTACATAGGGTGTAGTTGCCTTATCCATTCAAATTTCGTTTAGTATTGATGCCCCGCCGAGAAACAGGACATCCAGCAAAAACTTTGATCGCTATTTGCCTGCCCATGCAATCGCACAGACATGCGACACTACGTTAGTGGTTGTTGGAGAGTCTTTCGGTAGATCAATAAAAAAGCATGCGTTTGATCTGCGAAGCTTGAGTTATTACAATCAGGGCAACTATACCCCTGAGGCAACTATCCTAGTATTACCCTAAGTGCGAGGATTTCATCGTGAGGAAACCGGCATGTCCTAGAACCAAAAATTCGAAGACATGTGACATCCACCAACCCGCACAGGGCTCGCGTGGAGGATGAATGCCTAGGCTGATGATGTGATGTGTGTGTGTGTGTGCAAGAATTTGATGGCTAGGACAATGTAGGCATACCAAAACTATTCGTTAAAAAATCAGCCTTCACACGTTGGTTAACCAATTAGATGTTTTCCTAGTTCAAGAGTATATCTGACTCATTAATTCCGGTTCTTTTGGTTTCTTACATAGCTCGATATTCGATACCAGGCGATGGGTCAAGAAACTCGGCGCGCATATAATTTAGAACTCGATTGAATCTAGTCAACTTGAAATATCAAATCGGTTCGTTAATTCATGGTGTTAATTATATAGTTTTACATTTTTAATGTTGTTTTATGTCTTTAGAGCCTAAACGAGCAAACTGTCTAAATTTAATACTGGCCAGAAAATGATATCTTAGACCAGTTTTGTATAAATGTTTAAAATAATTAATTAATGAATTTGTATCTAGTCTTGGATATAATCCCGACATGGTAGTCATGCAATTTTGGATCCATTTTTAGGGACTCATACACAATCCAAACTATTTATATTTAGTAGCTTGTGTTCGTCAAGATCAAATTTACGAGTTTGAAAAAAGATCTCTACTCAGATGACTTTTATTCGAATAATAAATATCACACTCTGATTCTTTTCTATTAAAATATGTCAAAACGGCATTTTATTTAGGAATAAAAATGTCGTTAAAGATAAAGATGGAAAAATAGCCCTAAAATAAAACAAAATGTAAAACCTGTCTTTCGCCTGCGTTGAGATCTTTCATTGGGAAAACTCAAACATTTCCCGGGCGTTTAACCATAAGCAAAATTTCGTTTTCAAAAAATACAAATAATTTTTACATCCTTGCCAAAAACAACGCAATTAAAACTTAAATGACCTAGATTTGGGTCTTGCAACGGATAAAAGGGTTATAAAAATAACACGTGGGTCTTAAAGCACCAAAAAGTGTGTAAATAAGGAGCCAGGTGGTAAGAGATTGTCATATCTTTTGCCACACACGTGCATAATTCCATGGAAGTGCGTAGGCGCCTGTTATTTCCTTCTGTAAGGTCTCGATATAAAATCGTCGGCAACACACAATACTGGGTTTTCCTTGTTGGTGATATTTAAAAGGATTTTATTGGAATCAATATTTTTATCGATTATATTGTGTCTGTTTGTGCTTGTAACTATAGGAAGTGCATGTATTTACAAAAGTGGAAAATAATTAAATTTTGTCACTTTTATTATTTAACATCACACCTATATTTCCCAAGGGGTTGGGCAGAGTTCTACTTCAGCTCAGTTTATTTCACATGTCAAATGTTTAAAGCAAGTATTTCTAGCAATTACCTTATAATATTTTTAAACTGTCAAAACAAAGGAGATATCAGCAAATCAACAACACTTAACTATCCTACACCTTTTCTCCTTTTTCATAGAATACATTTACAGTATAAAATTTTAATTCAATTTTCAAGTTGTCAAGCACGCGACCACGATTGCAGGGGTGTGGACCTTAATGACATGCGTGTCTGCACCCAGCCGATTCCAGCCGTAATGCAAATAATCAGTGCGCATAATTGCGATACCACAGAGTAAAAAAATTGTATGTTACAGGTTTAGGTCATTTTTAAACGAAAAAGTTACAGAAAAAGACACGATGCAGAACCAGAAAAGGACGGAATTTGTTTGATTTCGTTTTTAACGAATTGCAATGTCATTTCAGAACATTTTATAATTTTATATTACGACCAATTCATTTAAAAAAATGATACATCTCTTATAGAGATTGCCACGGGCAATGAATCATAATAAACCCTGGGAAAATATGTTACATAAAACCGGAGAATTCCTAGAGTTATTTAGCTAGCCTTGCAAATAACTAAGTAGTATCTAATAAAACTAATTGACATTTATTATAAAAACGTTAGCAATTTTGCAATACAGAGGATATGACGCGTTTTACTATCTTGGTTGTCTGCCGCTTGTCCTTCTCTACATCCGTTTAAAAGACAGAGATAGATAGTGCCCAATTTCAAGGTACGCAATAGACTTCAAATATTGGAGCCAAAAGCCAATCACTATTGGAACTGGAACCAATGTTGGTTTTGTGATGTGGTCTGTGGCGTTACTAGATCGTTGCTATAATTTAGGATGTGAGCACAAATAACGAATAATAGGTACACGTTTTCCTTTGCAGGCAAGCACTAATTTATTTAATGGCCTTATTTTCCTGGACAGTATAAGGTCTGTCGGTCATGCATGCGTCTATATTTTAGCATGAAGCTAGTTGCGTTCCTAATTCAAATAGTGATGACATGAAAATCATAGACTAAAAAGTTTTTAACCATTGAGGTAGTAGTACTATCATCAAGTAGCCAGTGTCCATGTATTTATTTTTCTAAATATAGGCTTTCTGTTCTATTTGTTTAAACGTTGTATATGACAGTCATGCTTGTGTCTATGTGTATAAGTAGCCGAATCACACTTAGCTAACAATGAAAATGAAAAAAAAGTAAACTTCTAAAATAATTTTATAAGGAGGTGAATCGTTTTTTTCGTCTTCCATGGATAGATACTCGTAACTTCAGTATCCCTGAATGTCCTATGCTACTTATCATCCCGCCAAAATTGATGGTACAGTCAAGGGTCAAAAGTGCAGTCTTACCCTCCCAAAACTCAAATGGCTAGTTTTTGTAGAAGAAGTTAAATTATCCACAACTGATTTAATATTTTGTATAGAAATTAAAGTATAGATTATTTGCACTAACCGCGAAAAGTAGAAATTCTGTTGCCTACAAAAAATGCCTTTTCTGTTTTGGTAAAGTATGACTGCACTTTTGTCCCTTAAGAGAGAGAGAGAGCGTTACGGGAGTAAAGTCGCGAGACAAAGCTAGTTATTAGATATCTGCCGTAGAATATAATTAACGAAATATTTTTTTTGGAAAAACATTGTAGGCAACAAAATCAATTTTACGTTTGAGCGGCAAGTTAAGGCTTTGTCATAGTGTGCATCAAAAATAGTGGTGTCTCATCCCATACAAAGAAACCGTGCCGACGTTCTATACTGATTATTCTGATTATTTAGTGTAAATCGATCGCGTTCGGTTACGTTCCACCGATATATATGGTGATCTCTCGCCGTGGAACGGAACCGAACGCGACGGATTTACAAAAAAAAAAACGGTATAATCAGTTGAAAAACGCTAGTTACGTCGGCACGGTTTCTTTGTATGGGATGAGGCATCTGTATGCTAGTATTATATTATCTGTGATCAACATCAGTCATTGTCATTTTTCTATTGCAGACTATTCTGGGAGTCAAACCTCAAATCGAAAACGTAAGACTTTTGAATTTGAATGCATATTTTTTTCGAAATGCAATAGAAAGATGCAACCGATTGCTCCGGTTGTTTTTGATGCACAGTATGACAAAACCTAAAGTTGCCGCTCAAACGTAAAGTTTCTTTCATATGTAGATCAGCTAAAGATATTTGTAATTCAAAAGCAGAGGCCATAAGAGGACCACCCCGTCATTTTCTTGGTCGTAAAAGTCATTATGTAGTGTCAGGGATGGCAGTTTTCTTTTAAGGTTACACTAGTCGAAAATTCTTCCATACAAACGTAGTCTAGAGATTACTCCACTGTTTGACGATTTACGTTCAAAATAAAAAATGATATCAATTTGTTTCATCATTATCTAGCCCTGTATGGAAACAAAAATGTAAAAATGTAATATATTTGAAAGTTATGAGCGTCGAAAGTTCCATATTTCAACACTAATTTTAACGCATCTTTGGGCGGAAATAAATACCATAAGAAGAAGGATAATTACAAAACGGCCTCCATACAGGGATAGATAAGTAATTTAACAATGCAAATAGTTTTATTTTGAAAGTATACATTTAGTAGTTTTGTCATGATAGCTAGACTCCCAAAGGTCTGTTTATAAAATTTCGTGCGCTCGTTTTCGTCCTAAATCATCATCCATTTCGATAAAAATTTGCAAAAGTGTGTATTCGTACGCGAACTAGCTTCTTACTGCTCATCACAGCATCTATTTCTTTCGCACGTTTTGTCGGATGTGGTAGCATGCATTTTAACCCCGCGCACAAAATAGTTCATGCCGTCGACTAGTTCAACCTTAATGAGTTTATGACAATTTAGCAGATCAGTGAAGCTATCCAGACGGATGTTTCTTTCGTTCATATTTAGAAGGAAATCTAACATTTCATTGCTTGTTGTGGTATTGAAGTAGAGACGAAACGTATCTAAACAATTTCCTCGGGAAAATCCGCGTTTAGCATCAATTTTCCAGCTGAATTTTTACATAATACAAACAATAATATTGGACAAAAGACATGTCCGAAACACACGAAACAAATTGGGCTTTGAATAGACTAACCATAGACGATGCGATGGATGTAACATTTGACAAGTAGAACAAATAAGTACCGTTCACATACGTCAGCGGGTTTTAAAATGCGTGTTTCTAAGTAAAACCGATTATTTCGACAAACCGAAATGAAAGTAGGTAATAGGTTATTAACCAATTGGGGTTTTTAATAACTGTGACTTTGCACACGTTACCAGCATTGGCTATTACGACAGAATTTGTTCAAAAATCGAATTTGGAATGTCTAGATTTTGACAACGTATGTCGCAGAACGTCCTAACTGAATTTAAGTTTAACGGCTGGAAGAATAGAGTACAAATTCGTTTGACAATATTTTGCGCATGCATGACATTATTTTGGATTAAAATTAATTATACCTGTTAGGTACTTGGTATTGTTGGGCAATGTAGGTACATAACTTTGGGTCATTTATAACGGTTCTCGCGTCTGTTTAATGGTATTAGTAATTAGAACGGAACTTGAAACCAAAACTATTCAATTTGACATGTGCTTAGTGGTCAACATAATAATTTAGAGTTTTGTAAACGTTTTCACTTTAACGGTACTTTTTTTATATTTTTTCCTATTCATTAAGTATATTATGATCTGGTCTACAACAACCTTTTTCAGTAACTTAATCTTTTGTCTATTCCTAACCCGTCAAGTGATCTAAATCTAAGCTTAACCCAAAACTCGAGTACTTAACTTCAAGGCTTTTTATCCAGATTAAAGTACATAATAATAAAACAAAACAATGGAGCTGTAAAAGCCTTCGTGGTATACCAACGGATTTCTATAACAATTGGTCAAAACAAGTTTAAAATTACGAGCCGTTTTATGTACACGACTGTACTTTTGATAATATTATGAAAGGGAATTAGTCCTTAAGCAGAAGTGGTGTTTGGTTCGACTATTACGATTTACAAAATATTAAATTTATACATAGATTTTGGACAAACCACTTTTTTGTGACATTAAAAAAATATGAATTTTATGTTTTTTTATACTAAGTAAGAAGAATATAAGTTATATTATCTCCAAGTACCGATAAACAACAACAATCTAAATCTTGTCAATTGACATTAATTACAATAATTTAATATAACAAACATTTTTGAATTAGCCTTGCACTGATCAAACAAACCGACGGTGGTAGTTCCCAAAACTCCGTATTCAAAAACTGAAAATAATACTATCCTATCTCTGAATCTGGCTCCACAATATAAACAAAACAATCCTTGTTGAGAGCGGTCGGCGAGCAATATATAATTTAGTCAATCCGTCCGTATGTCCGCGACAGGCGCACAAAAGCTGCAACCACCAACTTGAAATTCAAAGCGTTTCACAATACGTGCACCTTGCCTTTCATCCCGGAGGATATTGTTCGCATCCCTTTCAGAAGACTTTGTCACACAAAATAAGTTTAATTCTTCATACAGGCAGCCTCTTAAGGCCAGTTCAGTGTACCGTCAAGCAGCTTTCCGCGCTATATAAGGCTACGTTTGTTGGCTCGAGATAAGCTTTGTTTATTTTATTCCAGCGATTAGCTGGTACCGCGTCTTTATTTCTACAGTTTTATGGAGTTACTTTACGGTCACTGCGTGTGGTTTACATGTAGGTTACTGGTTTATATCACGTTTACAACTATATCACAGAACACATTGGCGTGAAGGCTTGAAACTTTGAAAGCGCCGTGGGCGGCAGGACACAGGCACAGCACTTACTCTTTCCTTTAACGAATTCCGAATGTTTGTGTCGCGCGGGGACGTGGTGTGGTTTCCCGTGGCGGGAGGCTACCGGGCTCCCGACGGCGACGAGGCAAAGGCACCACAACAAGGCACGCGCAGCGACCATGCTGCGACATCACTCGCGAAGCTACGCACACGACCGGCCGGCACTCACTTCCATCGTGTACTGGCCCGCCCGGTTTGTGGAGCCTCGCTGCGCGGGCGCACCCACAGACCCAAGCTTCCTCAGACCCGACTAGAAGGCTTGTCTTTGGGCGGGAAAGTTTGGCCAACGAATTTTCAGTATACTTTCTGATTGAAACAAGCCTTGTTTTGATGAAAAAGTCTTAAAAAAATCCAAGTCCACTCATCGATAAATCCACATAAACTTCGAGCGAAAACGATAAAAAATTTAGCAAAGCGGTAACGTACTAAGAAAATCGAAATAAAAAACCATAATCAATCCAAAACTAAATTTCTCAAAGCACTATAAACTTTTCGAAGACACTTTACGAAACTGAACACTACAAAGCTAGTGGTGTGATCTCGGCTCCGTCCCGCTTGCCGCGTCTACTCGTTGTGGCGGTCTACCTCTGCCCTCTCACGAGCACAGGTAAACGTCGAGAAGGACGCAGGTATGCGTCGCACTCGACACGCCGCCGTAAAAAAAAAGCCACGTAACAAAAGTTTTTAATAACGCATTGTGCTCACCTAGTACAGATACGAACAAATTGTACTGATGGACAGACGAAAATGTAGCTTTTGGACGTATCATGCACCTTTTTTGGTCGGATTTAGTAATTAAAGTCTGTGATGTGTTCGATTTTTTATTCGTTTAATGTAGGTGCAGCATTGTTCGAGTTAGCTTTTGTAGCTGCAAGAGCTTCCACTACTGCACTTTTGCCCTAAAGCTATTGAATAAGTTTTTTATATTAGTATCTATATAAAACGAAATTTAAAAACACTCTAACATATAAAAAGAAAATTTGTGGATCCTAGTCTAAACATCCCGTGAAAACCGGGGTTTTCAATTGACAACCACAGATTCAAAATATTCACCAACGTTCTTACAAAACCTTGTAGTAATACGTGAAGCTCGCTCTAAGTGCCGTCCCTAAAGCTAGCTAAACTCGGCCAGTAACTAATGTTACAGGTTCTTGTGGCACTATAATCGTTACCGTTGCCCAACGTACGTAACGAGGCAACGTTTACTATCCAATCTTTATTTATATCTGCTTTATAGGTGCAGGCCTAGGCCCAGCCCTTTTAGCCTTTATCTGTCGAGTTTTTCTTAATTCTATGGCTTTCCTTAAGGTTTATATATTCCTCAAAATTAATGCAGTACTGGCCGTGCACCCGCTCGGAGACAGAATATCAATATCGAATCTCCTTTTGGGCAGTTTTCTTTGCAATTTTTTTTTTGATTTACATATGCTATTTCAGTTAGCAAGAAATTCTAGCCATCAAATTGTCTGTGTGAAAATATTTTTAAACATCCAAGTCGTTTTGGAGGAGTATCCAAAACTAGCGAAATAATATAGTGTTGTTAATTATTTTTTTAAAGCAAACTATTAATAATGCGAGAATACAATTTTTCGCAAATAATATACATGAATCAATCATTAACATAGATTTTATCAAACCTTTTAACCTGGACGTTACTAAGGAGAATGCTTTAGAAATTAACCGTTTTACGACACTAAAGCGGTGGAAGGCACTTAGAAATTTAGCTGTAAAAGTTTATTTTACAATGTAATCTTACTTATATTGAAAAATCTTACGAAAAACGTGTCCTTATAACTCTCATTAAACAGCAAACGAAACTCTTTAAAAGCTTCCTGAATACATCGCCAGAAAAATTCAATATAAGCAATGATATTCAAATAAACAGATACGTTATACACTCACAAAACAATTGAAAAAAGTGTTCCGCGCAGCAGCGGCAGCACACATACACACTTTTCATTCATCTGACATTTCTCTACAAGTCGAAAGGGATGGCTTGATAAAACCAACAAGAAAAAAAGAGACAGCTAGTGTTTGTCACTTGCGTGTGAATGTAAACAAACATTATTCTGACAACCAATGTGTTTTTCTTTTTCTAACCTCCAAATATCAGAATATTAGGAAAACAAATTGAAATAAATTAGTAAATTGAGGTGTATTGCGTACTTACTTATGGTATGAGATCCCTTGTATTTTATTAACTTTGGCACCATAATTGGTACACTTTCTAAAAACACACGATGGCATTTTTTAAATTTTGTTTTTGTTTCAACAAAGCGTATCGCTCTTCGCCATGCGTGACATAAACTAAAGACTAAAGTCTACAATTGTCTCCTATTCGAGTCTTCACAATTCGCGCGCTTATAACATATCTGTTTATTTGAATATCATTGAATATAAGTCTATCTACATTGTCGTCTCCAGTTTTTGTATTCCATAACTGAAATAATCAAACGTTGTGTTGATTTACTCGTATTGAGTTCTCTTTTCGACTGAGTAACCCTTTGACACTCTAGGTGCCTTTTGAATTGAATCTATACTATTTGCAATATATGTTTAAAAAATTTGACAGGTCACATAACATTCGTTTGGCCAGCTGTAAACTGTATAATCTAAGACTTAAGAATGTACTTCGAATAAAAACTCACACTAATCAAACTGTCAACAGGTTTATGGTAGAATACCATAAAGACATACCCACATTAGTTTACGTCTTGTAATCACGCGTTACAAATAAGCATAATTCATTGATTAAATGATCAAATCCTTTAAATCTACCGCTTATTTCTTCGTACATAGCGTTTGAAAATCGAAAACAGAGGCGCTCAATCTTCAGTCGGCGTAGCACAAGTTGTACCAAGTATACCGCCTAGAAAAAAAGGTTTAGCATACCTGATTAAATGATTACTCGCATTTCTCATACGACAAACATCGCCTATCTTTTATTTTAATAACCAGTTTGTTTTATTAAAATTCTTAATTCTCTGATACCTTGTTTCGTTTTTAATATTATTATACTTGTAAGTAACAGCGATTTTAAAATAGCCTCTGTTGAGTAAGATTGCGTTCATTTGCTTAGTTGCTATTTAATCCTATTTGTTGAATGTTTTATTGCGATTTGATCCTGGTTTATGATTGGGCAATTATTTTGAAATAGCCGGTTATTTACAGCGTGAAGGACGAATAAACACATATAGTAATGTGTTCAGTAACACCAGTAGGTGTTAATTCCCTAGTGCAAAAGCCCGGCTATCACTTAGCCCCAATCGTAAAATGTTATTAAGTGAAGTCGCTTAAAAAATGGAACGCCTCTGTGACTTTACGATACTAGAGTACTAAGAAGACCTAGAGGAGTGGAGTAGGCACCAAGTCATGTAATATGCTAGTATCTAAACAGGCAAACTTCAAAATGATGAATTTAATCAAATACTAAACACAATAAAGGCATTTTCTGAACAAGCTTGTACATAAACCAATAGAAACCTAACCATTTCCTCGTGCGATGAATATTCTGGCTGCAGCATCAGAAATCTACTATCAAATACGAAGTTATGAAAAAGGAAACAGTAACTAAGATATACCTAGAGCCTTCATAATTTGACAGGGACGTTTACAAGCTCGATAGGGGCTTGTTGGAGCTCGTGATTAAATAATAACAGCCGCACGGGTCGATCTTTAAGGTTAAGCAACGCTTGACGAGGTCGGTCCATGGATGGGTGACCATGCGTGCTTCGAAAAGCACGATAAGCCGTTGGTCCCGGCTTTCATTTGAAGATCTTTGACAGTCTTTACGGGTAGATAGAAGACTGAAATCTGACAACGGTCTGGCCATGGGGTATCGTGTTAGCCAGTTACTGGGTTGAGAAGGTCAGATAGGCAGTCACTCCATGCAGGGTACTGGTACTCAGCTGGATCCGGTAAGACTGGCAGCCGACCTCAACATAGGTGGTAAAAGGCTGGGCAGATTGATGACTCTAAAAGCCCGATGGGAGGTCCCATCGGCAACTATGTCGAAGTAAATTTCGTGCTACTAGACATGCGTCAGTCCATGAATTAAATATTATCAATATATATGCCAATATGAAGAGGTCAAAAATAGAATTTGCGTTTTGCTGCCCATAGTATGCGCAACATTCTTCTCCAGCACCACATCTCAAAAGCCTCAATCTTTCTTCGATACATCGAACGTATTTCCCAAGATTCAGAGCCGTAAAGAAAAATCGAGAATATCAGTGTTCTATCGAGTCTCTCCTTGTTGTTATTAGAGATAACAACCTACTAAGAAGTGAAACCAAATAAAATTAAAATTTACCTATTAATAAAAATTAAATCAAATTTACATTCCATCACGCACGAAATTCCAATGGTGTTTCTATTTCGTCTGCATTTTTTAGATTATTTTATTGACCTCCTAGTCTACTAAGATCAAAAACGTAGAATTTTTGCACTTAAGTTAGATAAATTATTCTCTTTTACACTAGTTAAATCTCTTTAATATACCTGAATCTATTCTATACGTCAATATAAATAGTACATTACAGCAGAATCCAGTAAGTAAGCCTTCCTGGCCGAGTATGAGTTAACCGGACCGAACCGCAGGTGAGGTCCGGTTATATACGAGGCCAGGATGGCTTTCTTACTGGTTGAGGTTTGTATAATGCTTTTCTCAAAAATGAAAGAAAGTTTAACAACAAATTCGTTTAATTAATATTGAAGGTTACATTCATATTAGGGCAATTACTGATAGATATTGTGATCGATTTACCGGGGGCATTTATATTTGTTTGTTGTACATCTTGATTAACGGACTCTTTAATCCAACATGATTTATAAACTGAAATGACTAAATACAAACATAAAATCCCACACTATACTTCTACAACATTACTAAGTACAAAACGCAACGTGCATACTTTTTCTGCGTCGCGTTATGTGTCACAGACCCATAAAAAAAAAAAAAAAAAAAGTGTCACAGACAATAAAATGGATGTTTAAGGCTCCAAAATATATTATGTATCTCATAAAATGTCATACCAAAAAGAGATAGATATATATTTGGAGCCTCCCTCTAACCATGTTATAATGGCTAAACTCTAATCTGTGTCTGGTACTATGTTTTTTTTTTCTAAGCAGATCTAAAGAGGATGACCTAAACCGTGCGAAGCCATAAAAAAAAAAAGGGATGAAGGATGACCAAGTGTCCAGTAAGTAAATTACATACTTACTTACTGGACAGTAGGAGATTCCAAATTTAAAATCTCGCTTCTTACCGGACAGTTGTGAATAGTCTCCGGTAGAGTTCACTTTCTGGATACTTTTTAGAGATGTTATGTCAACATTACATACCATTTTTGAGAAAATTATATTACCCAATTAAAAATATTATTAAAGTGGACATGAATAGTTATTATTGTTGGCAAAATAGTTATGTGCCAGTTATTTACAGGTTTACGGTCTAGCAGAAAAAGGTTTTGTGAAATAACGTAACTTCATAGGATTTGAAAATAATTTTTGTAGTTCTTTCTGATGGTGTCCTGAAAACAAACGAACGTCAAACGGTGCCTGAAATAATTCTAAATAAAGTTTCAGGAGTGTATGCGGCACTCATCTATATACAGAGGAAATATTGAAATAAGAAAATTACGTTCCCGAGAAGCTTTTGTAACAATCAGTAAATATTATGTGACCTTCAAATTACCTAAACCTACTTCTCGTCTAAAAGATAAAACACGACGTCATACGTAAGCAGAATAATTTGAAATCTAACAAAATACGGTTAAAGCGCCAATTTTAAAAATAAACCTCCGCGTCGCTAATACCTTGACAAACATAATAAACGGGTAGTGGACATTAATTTACACTATTTATAGTGTAATGTATCAATTACTTTGTTTACCAACTTAGATTATATTGTGGACACAGATAGCAAGCGCGCGTTGAACTCTTTACGAAAGTCGAGATCTTGCGCCTACCACAATACTCATACAAACCACGGTATACAACAATATTGCTACACTACACATCCATCGCCGGCTACGCTTGAACGTGTTGTATAACTATATGTTCCGAGCGCGCTATGTATGTGAAAGTTTCAAGTTGTCGCGTATAACGGATTTGCGGAATGAACGTTTGGTCAGTCGTTAAGTCGTAGCGGGTTCACCTCACATTCCTGAACTATAGAAGTATAGAGCCTTCACGGTCTAGAACGCTCTTACAAATCTCTCCGAATGTGTCGTTTCGTCAATTTATCGGTATGTCCGATTTTAATCGTTAAAATGTAATATTGCCATTGAAGTTTTAATTGTGATCAAGGATTTTCAGTAACTCGTGAACATTGAATTTGAAAATGTTACGCTTGTGCAGACGTATATATATATGTTCGGTAATTTAAACAAAGACCAAAGTTCCATATTGCACATTTTCCAACTTCGACTTGTTTTACGATTTGTTTTGGTTCACAAGAACGTGAAGAAACATAAGTCTACGGAATTTATTAAAATCTATTTTTAGAGGCGACTACCCCTTAGCATAATTTCTCATAAAATCACCGACACTTACTGACAACGTGTGTACTACGTTCACCATACAAGTTCAATTCCTAAGAGTCCTGCCCAGTGAGATAATACCAACATAATATTTGCTGACACCATCGTCTTTATTTCTGAGGCTGAAAGGTCATTATTGCAAGTGTTGTGTGCTTGTTTGTTAAGGCCCTTATGTAATGTTACGCCTACAGGTAAGTTCGCCTCGTCAGGCTTTCAATAAAATATTGGTTAAACTACGTAATATGAAGCGTGTCTTGTTTAAATTGCTACTACTAGGTACTCTTGAATATCCTCTTGAGTATTTATAGGAAGTAATTGTTTAATTAATGTTGCCAAGAAAATAAAATCTTTTATATATCGAGACAATTACGGCAAACTATGTCATCTATTTGAACTGATTAAGTTATCGTGCAATTTACCGCTGTGTCTCAAGACAAAAGTCTACGACAGTGTATGTTGCCAGTAATTATCTATGGGACCGAGACGTGGTCTCTCACAATTGACCTCATCAGAAAGCTTAAAGTCATCCAGAGGGCAATGGAGAGGGCTATGCTCGGTGTTTCCTGATCGCATCAGAAATGAGGATATCCGCAGGAGAACCAAAGCTACCGACATATCCTGAAGAATTGCGAACCATAAGTGGCAATGGGCAGGGCACATTGCTCGTAGAACGGATGGCCATGGGCCGAAAAATTCTGGAATAGCGACCGCGAACCGAAAGAAGATCCGTTGGCAATAGCCTCCCACTAGGTGGACCGATGACCTGGTTAAGGGAATGCGCTGGATGCGAGACGCACGGGATCGCTCAATATGGCGACGCCTGGGGGAGGCCTATGTGGACGTCTTTCGGCTAAATTAATGATGATGAAGTTATCGTGAAGATGGTAAACTGTAGGTTGTGTAAAAGTTGTGTAAACTCAATGGCCTATATTCACCACTAGAATAAAGCTCGATCATTAATCTTCTTCAAGTCTAGTCTTCAAAGAGATTGCATGCTTTGGAGCGTAAGAGTTAAAACTATGTTCTTTTGTTTCTAGTATGGACTTGGAACTTGGTCTTCTCACTTCAGCACGTGTTCGATTCGCAACTCCACCAGGCCACATTGCCACAGAGTATCAAAGCCCCACACAAACAAAGGCCAACCTGTCCAATAAAACGTACTGCAACTCTCCAACACGAGTTTCAATACTACGCCATTTTATTCCAAACTCAGCAAACAAAACAGTATTAAGGATTACAAGTAAAGCACGGGGTTCTACCTGCGTCCGCGCACAATAGTGAAATCAAAGCCCTATTGTGCCGGTACAATAGAGTCAAGTGGTTGGAGTGCCTTTGTTGGTACCGTCCTCCAAGTGCCTGTTGCCAGCCAACACATAAAAGAATTAGATAGTGAACTTTTTAGCTGCCATTTTTTTTAAGATAGAGATGGAACTAAGGATGCTGTGCACATTGGCAGGTTTTTTTCAAATCAGCTCATGAGGTGGCAGACATCATCAAACAAAGGTGGCGTCGTTGCCATGGGATGAGAGTGTTTTTTTTAAGGGCTTACAATAATTATGTGCGAGAAGTATGTTAGCGAAGCTAAATTTGAAAGTGCCTGAATTCGGTTCAATGCCGGAGGACCAGAAATAGCTAAGGATTTCACCATGAAACATTGCAATAAACAAGCCCTTCAGGATCTTTTGGACTTTTGTCGAAATAAGTTCTACGGATGCTTTTTGCAGTAAATTGTTATATTTGGACATGGCAGTATTGTTGCGGTTGCGCGAGCTATCATTGTTTGTATGAGCCAAAGCCTTAGGTGAAGTCTTTAACAGAAGTTTTTAATGAAATCCAGTGTTTCTCTCTTTACCTGAGATTCTATCTCTGACCAGCAGATTGTCAGCGATGTCTAGCACTAAGGTTGCTTCGCACGATTTAGTAAAGGAATTACTTATTTATTTAATAATTTATCGCACCTGGTGACAACCCACAATCTTAGCAATTCCAATTCAGCATCGGGAATAAAGACAAATATGATCTAACTCCTGTTTTAAAGGGACTGGTTAAGACTTAATTGCTCAAGTATAGATTGGTTGACTGTCTGATTTGTTTTGGTCACACGTTGAAGTTCTTTCGTCAATTTTAACTAACACCTTGGTGTCTTCTCTACGAATAAATATATTATTTTATTTGGACGATTTTTAAATGGTTGACAATCTTTCAGGGGCTGACAGCACTCATGAATGTAACCACCTAGAAGATTTAAATTTACTATATTAAAAAAAATAGTTTTTTGAACATGCGATTCTTTAGATTTGAGTTGTTGTCTGTAAAAACTCTATTTCACATGTATTGTTAAATCTAGTATGTTGGAGTTTCATATAAACTCATTCTAATTAAATATACACAAACATACAATTAAAATTCCTAAATAAATCAGTGCGTCAGTTTGCATTGATTAAAGAAACTTCTCTCACATTTGAAATTCTTTAGTAGTGCCTCCAGTACCCAAGTTTCATATTAATTAATTGTTTTTATTGCTTAATCCCAAATTGCTATGTTAACAGGTATGTTATAAACAAAATGGGTTGTTAGTATTCAGCGCGGCCTGTGGGAGGGGAACTACCGAAATTGTACTTGACTTGTACTGAATTGGTCTTTTTGTATGGGTGGTCCTCTTACTAAACAGTTTGGCGATCAACGTACTTGTTGTTTTAAATACCTAACCGATTTTGAATGTGCAACGATCTGTATTATTAAAATAATAATACAGATATAATAATATTAATAAGTCTTTGATCGTCAACAGAGGAGATAAGTCATCAATTTATTAATAAGATCCAAATCAAGACAACGGGTTCTTATTAATTTTAGCAGAAGTGTTTTTTTTATCCCCTACCGAAAAAAGAGGGGTGTTATAAGATTCACGTGTGTTGCTGTGTATCTGTGTTTCTGTCTGTGGCATCATAGCGCATAAACGGATTAACCGATTTGGATTTAGTTTTTTTTTGTTTGAAATATGATTTTGTCGAGAGTGTTCTTAGCTATGTTTGAATAAATTCGGTTCAGCTGTTTTAAGGCTATGGGAGCTTTACTGTTTGAATCGGGGTGTTTTCGCAAGATAAATGAGAAGCGGACTTTTTAAATTTTGTAATTTTACTGGTTTTATAAAGAACCACTAATTCAAATAAAACTGAATTTGCAATAGTAAAATGATTTAGTTTTGGTATCCTAATTTATGGCAGTAGCCATAGTGTTAAAAGTTGCGAAAATAGCTTGTAATTTAAAATAATCTTATGAGTCTATTAGCTTGATATATCATGACAAGTTCGAGATTTTATTTAATGGCGATTCACGAGGAAATGAATTCTGACGGACTAATGAATTAATGCAACATTTTATCATTTGGCGCCAAACTTTCCTATATTTAACGAGTTCCATAGAGCCTGACGTCGTAAACATTAGTATTAAATATATGAAAGAGGCTTTACATCTCTAATTAAATTAGCAACATTCCTAACAAGATTTTTACATTTAAATTGATGTCAAAACTTTGCAAAAATTCCATAGAGAAACCTGTATGTCGCCTAATGAACTATGTCACATTCTCCTTCAAACCGCCGAATATTTATGTTTCAATCAAATATGCATTAATCACCAATTAATTTTAAATAAACAATTATTTTATATTTTATGCCTCCATGCACTATTAACTACGTTAAAAATTACTTATAGCCTGATGCAATTAAATTTAAAGATCCAATAACAATTCTCGAAACTGAGGTTGTGTGGCGTGGAAAATAAACGAGCCAACGACGAAGGCAACAGACGCGGCCGCCACCTAGAGACATTAAAAATTATGTTTCAGATCATTAATACTAAACGTAGAAACTTAATAATTGCCGCCTATTATACATGATGTAATAAAAAAACGCATTCTTGGATACCAGCCAGTATCCCACTGCGACGGGGTTGGAGACTCGACTTTATGATGTACGAGCCTGATTGTCTGACAACCGAAACAGAACAGTCTCCCCTACACAATAAGACTCATCTCAACAGGTATGTGTTGACTGTGCACAAAATACGATACGGTGTTAATAATAAAGAATAAGTTAGAGTGTGTTCGAAATGTAAAGGAATCAAAGGGCGAGGCATCTGCCTTCTGCCACCCCCGACTGATCGTCGCAATGGTATCAATAAGTCAGACCGCAGGTTTATTTCGTCGATTTCAATCGATCATAACGTCGTGCGTTAACGATACCATCAGATTCGTTCCTTTTGATTTGAAAGTCGAGTGTTTTATAATTATAAACTATAGAGTTTTGTGTTTTTACAAAATGTTGATCCTTATCAGTGATTTGTTATTTGTGAGCGAACCAGAAATTAAGGTACTTAATTATAAATCTATCCGGCGGTCGCTTGCGGCGGTTCACACTCGCCTGAATGAGAAATCTTCGAAATGGTTCGACGCGACTCGACAGAGCAGTCGATACGATGCAGGCATGGATAACATGCCCTGATGAGCAGATAAACGGTGAAAAGGATGATGTACTTTTAAATTAGTTATCTTTGAGAAATACAAAAGAGAAAGAGCAATGCACAAAGCTATGCAAAGATCGTTCAGAATGCATTTGTACAGAAGATATGCATCAAGTCGCTTGCATGTGTTTTCTGAGCAATTCACATGGTAATGCGTGGCATCCGAAGCATGATCGCCCTCGGGTTTTGGGTTCCTGAAGCCTGTTCTTCACAAGTCCCATCGAAAATAAAATACGACTAAATTACAATACAGTCTGTGTCTCCTTTTTGTTAACTACAAATGGTATTTAGTTCGCAAGACGGTTTTGAGAGCGATAAAGTTTGAACATTCAAGAATATGTTGCAAAACATCAATAAAAATTCGGTAATATACTAATTGAATACGTAGGGAAATGGTCCAAAAGTTCTGATTGCATAAAAGAATCGCAATTGTTTATTTGTCAAAGACACTGAAGTCACGTTCGGGCTGTCTGCGTGCTTATATAAAGGCTTGAAAATCAGAGCCCTTTTCTTCAGAACAAGTACAAAGATGGCATGTCGCTGATAAATACACTACTGAAATTATAAGCGTCCCGACTCCCGACAGATGCACTTTTGACATACAGACGGACAAAGGGCCCGTTCGCACGCTCGCCACAAAACCACGTTTTTTGTAGAAGCCTCCGAACGGAATCTAAACGCGAATCACATTGTGGGATCCTGCCTTCTTATTTCAAATTTTAGTTTTTTTTTTACCCATGGGCTACTTGGAAATGTTGCCAGTGTCTTACACTTAATTTTCTGAGAGAACGATTAAATTAAAATGAGGTTTTTTGACAAATTGACTGCAGTGAGAACAGAGACTTAAGTCATTAGAGTTTACCGTTATAATGGTTTGTGTCGCGGTTGAAAACTGTAATGTCTTTAGCAATAAACTACTACTTAAATCTACATAGTTATAAAAATATGAATTTGAATGTTAACTAAGAAGCGATATCGCTACGAGTTTCGTTAGCTCTAGCGTAGGTTTATTTTTTAGTATGTAGATTCTGGAGATCATGCTCAACAGACGAACATTTTCTCTAGAACTTATTGCAGTTAATATGTATGTTCATTGCCAAATCAGCTCAAAAAAATGCAGCTGACCTATTTTACACAGTGATGCTTATCGCATATATTTAAGTTGAGTAAACTCCCCAACGAGATTTTTAATGGCTAGCAACATTAGAGTTGTGTGCAGTGTATTATCCTCTTATCTCGTCCATCTGAGTTCTGTTACTGATAGCGAATTGGGTTGTACTTGTAATTTTTGTTAATTCTTGTCAAACAGATACTCGATTTGGTTTTTTTACGAAATTATTTACGAATACTTGCGGATTGGAGTTTGGCATACCCAGCGGGAAAAAGAACTTACCTAGGTACCTAGATCTTTATCGACTATCTATACTAATATTATAAAGCTGATGAGTTTGTTTGTTTGTTTGAACGCGCTAATCTCGGGAACTACTGGTAGGAATTGAAAAATATTTTTTTGATAAATAGTACATTTATCGAGGAAGGTTATAGGCTATATAACATCACGCTACGACTATTAGGAGCGGAGCATTAATGAAAAATGTTGCAAAAACGGAAAAATTATTCAATTTTGAGAGCTTTCGTTGCGTGCGCTGCGTAAGCGGTTAAAGTTACGCAATATTCATGTATGTAGGTTAAGTAGGTAGACAGTTTACGGGAGCGAAGCCGCGTGGTACAACTAACTGAAATAACTTTGGGCTTTTCTGACAAGTGACCGACTAAAACATTTCAAGTAATGAAATATAGAGCAGAACAAGAAAGTGCAAAGAGTGATATAACCAAGGCTAAATATTCGCTCTCAGAGCGTCGACTGACGGACGTTCATAAATCGTTGACGTAAAAACGAGCGTTGTGCCACACCACTCGACGACCAAAATGGACGATTAAAATCAAAAATAAAACTACAACACGGCGTGCTTTTGTCTTACTCGTGTCTACAACAGGCTTTTATCTGTTGGACGCCGGTGCCCGTTCCTTATATTAAAAAAAAAAGTTGGAAGGAGCGATGGCGCGCGCAGGTAACTCGGTCATTTTGCCTCACGTTTTTATTGTTATTCTTTTTCAATAATCCGCATGTTTTATGGCTTGTTAGGTAGTTTGTTACGATTCGAGGTTACTAATTAAGTAACGGGAAACACCAGTAGCAGGAAATATTCATTATCTGAACGGTTTTGGGGTTCCGTGCCTCGGGGTACTACGGCTTTTACTCTCGTTGGCCGATTTTAAATAAACA
This sequence comes from Orthosia gothica, assembly GCA_949775005.1. Lineage (NCBI taxonomy): Eukaryota > Metazoa > Arthropoda > Insecta > Lepidoptera > Noctuidae > Orthosia > Orthosia gothica. The sequence goes on along the minus strand of OX459039.1, from coordinate 10,706,894 downwards.
TTGAGTAAATGTTACACGGTTATACAGTTTTTTGAATAGTTCTAAGTAGGATCAGATTTAGGAGATACATGTAGTAGTACCCTTTGATCCTGGCTTCTGACTATCCTTAACGTTCAAATGACAGCAGCTTAACGTGCTTCTCGAGGGACGGAAGAATCTCGCTATGCAAATATGGTCACCTATCTACAAGACGGCCTCGGCTAACGTTATAATAATAATAAAAGCCTTTATTCACTGACCAAAAATCAATACAGTTTTAACTTAAATATTTAAACTAAACAATGATTTTAACACAATTCTAAAAACAAAAAAACTTAATTCAATTGAGTACCAAAGTAGTACTCAGCAACGAGTTTGTTGGTCAGGTTGTCCTTCTTTGACATAGGCCTCCCCTAATTTCTTCCACTCATCTCTGTCACGAGCTAATCTCCTCCATCCTTTGGTTAGGTCATCTTCCCATCTCTTTATTTGACGTCCCTTGTGCCTTTTTCCATTTCTAGGATACCATTCCATTACGTCTCTTGTCCATTTCTCTTTGTTCGTTCTCATAATATGACCAGTCCAGTTCCATTTCAATTTCTTTATTTTAAGTATGACATCGCTTACTTTTGTCCTTTTCCTTATTTTTGAAGTGGTCCATCTGTCTCGTAGTCTTATGTTTAGCATGCTTCTCTCCATGTTGCGTTGGCAAACTCTAAGTTTTTGGTTGTTTTTGCTCGTAGCAGGCCAGGTTTGACATCCATACGTGAGGCATGGGAGAATGCATGTGTTATACAGTTTGCTTTTCACTGACATTGGTATTGATTCGTTTTTGACTATTTCCTTAAGCGACCAGTAACGTTTCCAAGTGTTGCTTATCCTTCTATCAATTTCTTTTGAATATTGGTCGTTTATTGAAATTAGCTGTCCCAAATAAATATATTCATCGACATATTCAATGATTTGCTGCCCTATTTTTATGTGTTCCTTTATTGCATTCGTCATTATTTTAGTCTTTGATGGATTCATTGACAAACCAGCTTTCCTGCTTTCGTTATCTAACTGCTGTAACATAGTTTGTAGTATTTGTGGTTTCTCTGCGAATATCACAATATCGTCGGCGAATCTTAGGTGATTTAGCTTTGTTCCATTTATATTTATTCCAAAATCTGTCCAGTCTATACTCCTGAATATGTTTTCTAAGACTGCCGTGAAAAGTTTTGGTGAAAGTGGATCACCTTGCCTGACGCCCTTCTGGATACTAAATTCCTCTCCTTGCTGTTCTAGTTGGATCTTTGCTGTAGAGTTCTTGTATATTTCTTTAATGATTTTTATATATTTGCTTTCTACGCCCTGGTTTTCTAGCGTCTTCCAGATATATTTATGACTAAGAGAATCGAAAGCCTTATTATAATCAACAAATGCCATGTGATAGTGTTGACCATATTCATTGAGTTTTTCGATGATCTGTTTGACTACGTGAATATGGTCGATAGTAGAATAATCTGCGCGAAACCCCGCTTGTTCTCGTGGTTGGTTTTCTTCTAGATGTTTCGTTATTCGTGCAAGAATTATTTTGGAAAAAACTTTGTATAAATTGGACATTAGACATATAGGCCTGTAGTTATTTATTTCGTTTTTATCTCCCTTTTTATGTAAGAGGACGATAGTCGATTTGGTCCATTGAGTTGGTATTTGTTCTGTTGCCAATATTTCGTTAAATAGATGAGTCACAGGTTTGGATATAATTGTTAATGTGTATAATTGTTAAGCAACGTTAGCCGCCAGAGGCGGCTAACGTTGCTTAACCTTAAATATTGTCACATGCTGCTGGTATTATTTAGCCACGAGCTCCTTCACCCGGATACAAGGATCCATTCGTTTGGAAACTTGGAAATAAGCCTACGTGAGTTAATCTAGACTTCAATTGCTAGATTATGGATTTTACACAAATCAAAGTTAGGCAAACTTAAGCAGCTATTACTCAGACCACATTTGAACTAAGCATGATTTGGAACAAAAACGCGATGGCTTAATTTTTTATATCACAGTGGCTTAAACTTTTCTTAGCGTTCGAAAGATAGCCATTACAAGACTATTCGTTAATAATATGTTCGGAGGTGGCGTGATAAACGGGTCTTCGTCCGACATACCATTAATGATAATAATCTAAATTCTAAGCCAATCATTAGGTACCAAAAATGCATCCTCGTAACAAACAGGAAACATAATATTTACCTACCGACATTTTTTATGTTAATTTAAAAGTCGCAATGTAAAAAATCTCATTTATTTTATTATATGCGTAATTCTCGATTTCCTGTGATTAGACTGGATTATATTCTGATGAATAACTCATTAATATAGGTAGGTGTTATTTTATTGTGATATAAGTCTATTTGGCAAATGGATCTTAAGACTTGACCAGTTGTCCTTTAAGTCTTCATGGCATACTAGTACTTTGCCAAAATCAACAAAAGTACAAAAAAAAATTTTTTTTTTCAAAATGACTAGGTAAATAAAAAAAGAGAATATTATAAAGAAAACAGAGAATATAAAAAATAAAATAGAAAAATAAATATAAAAAAGAAGATATAAAAGAAAAAAAGAAAAGGAAAAGAATCCAGACGAATACTTACGAAGAGATTCAAAATTAAGTTACTTTTTTTAGAGATTGCCTAACATGCTAAGAAAGTCAGATTTCTCATTAAAATATGTCTTAAATACTAGATTCAGACATCCAAACATAATACGCCTGGGTGGCAAAATCCGGCTTTCCACTGAAGTATGTAGGGGTCCACTGTCAAAACAAATTTTAAATGTGTGCATAATTAAGAAAGAATGTTTGGTGCACTTTCATGAATGAATATTCAAGTAACTTTTTGCGGAAAACAGACTGCAAACAGAAAATAATACGGTCACAAGTCACAGGCAAAGATTTGAAAACACTTTAATAAAATTAATTTATAAATCAACAATTAAGTTCTTATTATTCTTATAATCCAAGATGGCGTCGACTGACCGAGCTAATATTTTCTTTGATTGATTACCGTATGAATGCGGATGTTGGCTGGTCTCGTATTGAATGTACATATTATGTACAGATGTTCGTAAACTCGATTACAGGTATACAATTCTTCATTAACGTCCACGTTTCCTTTTATGTACACTTGCAATGCAATAATTATTAATTTAATGTTGCACTTGGAAGATTGAGTTCCTGGGTTAGAAAAGAGTACTTCACCTATTTTAACCTCAGTTGAAGCGGTTGTTAGTAAAATTCCTTGCTGAAAATTGATAGATGGGATGTAGCTTAATGAACACAAAAGTTAGCACATAGAAGCAGAAAGAAGAAGGCGCAATGATTGGAGCAGATAATGACGTAGGAGATACCTGAACACGATGTATGGATGACTTCATATCGAACATATCCAAGACTACATGTTCGATATGAAGTCGAATTTGTCATGAAAACATGGACATGTTTATTGGTATGAAAGAAACCATGATGTGAAGAATGATGATCATGAAGATGATGGTGATGGTCACCATATTTACCTTGCTTGTTATATTAGTATGTCTTTCCAAGGAAGCTTGAAACAAACAAAAATAAATGATGAGCATTTTTGAACAGGAACAACGTTGGATTGGTCTCATACCCTATCATATGAGATCTAGTTCATCCCTTGGGATGACATAGATACAGATTTATTATGAGACCACAGTGTAACAGAATTAGTAGGTTAGGAAAGTTTTTTAACAGACTTCAAAGAAGACCGAAATAGTCGTCATGGGTGTATTTTATTTTGTTTTTGGGGTAATTAGTCGAAATAAAAATAATAATTGCGAATATTAGTCAAAATATAAAATTCAAAATGGCGCCGACCGAAATTTTTGATATTTTTGTCATGGGTGTCGGTTACATGGATTTGGGGTCGCTAAATGCTAATATGGGGTCAAAATCAATGCCTTGGCATAACAGTTATTGATCCGCCTATCTTGATAGATATCAATCTGGAAAAGGGTGGTGATTGTCGTGGTATCATTGGGGAAACCACCACATATTATACTATAGTCCCTATTTGGTATATAAAATCAAGGTCCTGACTCAACACGATAAAAAGATAGAAGCAAAATTAAGATTTACGTGAAAACTTGTAAGTTCAAAAATTTACCTTAATTTTCAAGTTTTTATATTTTTCGGCATTTTCCCTTTACTTGTACTGCCTTGCTTTTAAACAAAATTGACAATTCTAGGTCAACCGGAAGTACACTATAGGTTTTGGGACGTAAACCTACATGGTGGTAATTTATCGCAGTTAGTTGTATCGAATTACTTCTTATAAAATTCCATAGTTATTATTCGTATTCAATGATACTATAGAAAAATATTTAAAAAAACGGGTCGGAAGGGTTCCATACCATTATCGCAATAACGGCAAATAAGAGCCCTATTTAAATATTTATTTTATTCAGTTTTTAGTATTTGTTGCAACAGAAATACATCATCTATGAAAATTTCAACTGTCTATCTTTCACGGTTCATGAGCTACAGCCTGGTGACAGAAAGACAGACAGGCAGACGGACAGTGGAGTCTTAGTAATAGGGTCCCGTTTTTCCCGTTTTGGTACGGAACCCTAAAAATTGTCTGTAAATTGGTATTCGATTTGACAGTACAACCTATTCTTGTAGGTTGTGATAATGGTACCCTACCTACCTTTTGGTTCCAGGTTAAAGGCCGCGAAGTACAAATAGGTACAGTCCAGAAACCCGTTCAATATCAGTAAAGCCTGCAGAATTTATGGTAATATTCCTTGCTCGTGCGCATAGTGGTTAATGTCAAATTATTTTCACTGCCCGCTCCCTTCCATTGGGTAATCACAGTAAGTGCAGCTACCATGTTCTAGTGTTGTACGTGACTGGATAGTTTTGATATCGATAACTCATTTTTTTCTTTCTTTTCATTCTTTTAAAAAAACTTTGCCCCACACAAGGAATTTCTTCCTGTATCGTGGGTGCGTTTACAAACATAAACTCACATACACAACACCCAGAGCCGGAACAACTATTTGTAGGTCGTACAAATATTTGTTCCGTGCGGGAATCGAACCCGCGACACGCAGCACAGCAGTCAATCACTCAACCACTGCGCCAACCATCAACTCAAAGTATCATAGCACTATTGCATTTATGACCTATATACTAGAATTGATTTTACCTTGTCTACATAACTGTCTTGAAAACCAGGCAAGCGTATAAGGACTTTGTTTATTTTTATAATGTATCAGAAAATTACTATAATTATGCTGTTAAGTGTCTGTGTAATAACTTGTAAATAGTTTATGCTAAGTTAGTAAGTAAGTAATTCTTTATTTTGCAAATATGGGTACAGTACATGGTGATAAACAGATAAAAAGTAGGTTCGGCCATATTTTACCAAGAGGCATGCAAAAGTTATAATTTGACACTAAAAATATAAATAAAAGCAATTAACAGACACACTGAATAGTTTATAGTTTTATTAACATATATATGTCGGAAACACGAGGGCTTCCTTCCATATACCCTCGTACTTGTGGGCTTATCGTGGGTTATGCATGCACGAGGCAGGTAACTTATGCCGTTTTAGAGATATTCCATTGTCCAATTCTAGTAGCAAGTTGACGCGCCAGTTTGAAATCACTTTCTCTAGTCTGATACTTTTAGACGCAACTCCACCGGCACCACTTATCACACGTAATCGCCATACGTCCCGCTCCAGTTCTCTCCACTCAAGTCCACCCCGCGCTGCCGCGCGCCTTCGCGTTTCCCTCCAAAATTGCCTGTCACTGCCACATGTCACTTTGCTCTAGGATTCAAATCCTTCACTCGAATTGGACACTGGAGAAAACTAAGTGTTACCAATCGAATAAAATCTAATTGAAATTTGAATCAGAGGCTAAATGTTGCCAATTAAACAAAACTGAACGATATTTCTTCGTTCCCAACTATTAATCATTTACCTTCCTCCGATACGGCCATCTTGACATTCAAACGGTCCCACGTTTGATGTAGAGCGATGAACAACATCGTTACTCAATTGTGATAAAAAACAAAAACCAAGAGAACAAAAAAAAAATTGAGTACCTAATAGGTTAAGTTCGGCCGCTCCTGACCAAATAAAAAAAATAATTACGTGGTCGTGACATCTTCCACGTGAAACCTTCAATCAACACCTTATATTACCAGCCTACAACAAAAATCAAGTACTTCTTTACTCATGAAAACATAATTCTCATAGCTTTCACACTGTTCATTTGTTTTCTCCATGTAAATTTAGATCTCCACACCGTACATCGTACACAACCATCGTCTTACTCTCGAAACAGATACCTCACCGTTTAGACAACCATATTAACACTAACACATTCTAAACGGTTACCGAAGCACCAGAGGTACCAGGTTCCCAACAGACGTCAAGTCGGTCTCGAAGCACTAAGTGTGCTAGAAACCACTCAAACGCCCAACACAACATACCATGCCACATACACCAAACAACGGGTCACCGAGGCCCCAGAGGGACCAGGCTCCCCCAGACACACAACAGGTTACCAAAGCCCCAGAGAGACTAGGCTCCCCCCAGACAACAGGTCACCAAAGCCCCAGAGGGACCAGGCTCCCCCAGACAACCGGTCCTCTCGAAGCAACAAGACTGCCAGATACCCATGCTACATACATTAAACAACAGGTCACCGAAGCCCCAGTGGGACTAGGCTTCCCCCCATACATATCCAGCAATGTTTCTTGGTCCCACAGCAATTGCTGTGCCTCCTGATTAACACTATCTAGTGTTAATTAACATTATCTAGTGTTAATTAACATTATCTGCAACCCGACTTCGCATGTTGTCTAGGATAGGCCACACTATTCGGTTGAATTCGGGCAACATGATATTCCTGTCTCTAGTAGCCGGCGAGTTGCAAAACGTCTCCATTAGGTAGGTACTTCCATGCCATTTTGTTGCGCACCAAAGTGAGCGCGCCAGCCATTACTCGTCTCATTTGATCCAGCATCGCCCCGTGCGTGCATTGGTACACACTTCCGATGTCGGAAACACGAGGGCTTCCTTCCATATACCCTCGTACTTGTGGGCTTATCGTGGGTTATGCATGCACGAGGCAGGTAACTTATGCCGTTTTAGAGATATTCCATTGTCCAATTCTAGTAGCAAGTTGACGCGCCAGTTTGAAATCACTTTCTCTAGTCTGATACTTTTAGACGCAACTCCACCGGCACCACTTATCACACGTAATCGCCATACGTCCCGCTCCAGTTCTCTCCACTCAAGTCCACCCCGCGCTGCCGCGCGCCTTCGCGTTTCCCTCCAAAATTGCCTGTCACTGCCACATGTCACTTTGCTCTAGGATTCAAATCCTTCACTCGAATTGGACACTGGAGAAAACTAAGTGTTACCAATCGAATAAAATCTAATTGAAATTTGAATCAGAGGCTAAATGTTGCCAATTAAACAAAACTGAACGATATTTCTTCGTTCCCAACTATTAATCATTTACCTTCCTCCGATATATACAATTGAAAATTCTAAAAAACAAAAACAAACCTATATACAAATACAAAAGGGAGACGGAGAAGACCTCATTGTGCATCAAAAAATTCGTCCACATCGATGTCAATGGGAAACGTGGCCAGAACGCTGGCAGCATTGCCACGTTGGATGGCAAAGCTGATTCTCTGGCCGAAGAAAAGGCCAGCCCTCTGGTCACGTGAAGAGTCGACGAGCTTTGTACAAATTTCTCGAAAAACTCGATGCGTACTGAATAGTTTTAAATCACAACTTATTATAACTAGGTCACTAGTAGATAGTAATTTTACTTACCACTACGGAAGTAGCGTAGTCCTTTAGCAGCTTGCGCAAAATTAGAGAAAGAGACATGTTAGTTTGTTAAAAGAAACTTGTTAGGACGAAATTGCAACAGTCATAGACAAAATAATATAGAAAAAACCGGCCAAGTGCAAGTCGGACTCGCCCACGAAGGGTTCCATACCATTATCGCAAAAAAAAGGGCAAAAAAATCACGTTTGTTGTATGGGAGCCCCCCTTAGATATTCATTGTATTCTGTTTTTAGTATTTGTTGTTATAGCGGCAACAGAAATACATCATCGGTGAAAATTCCAACTGTCTAGTTATCACGGTTCATGAAATACAGCCTGGTGACTGACAGACAGACAGACGGACCGCAGAGTCTTAGTAATAGGGTCCTGTTTTTACCCTTTGGGTACGGAACCCTAAAAATTATCAACACATGGTTTTATCGATGCGTAGAATAAGACTGATCCCATCACTAGGCTTCAAACAAAATGAGATACATCAAAAGATTTTTGTCGGCATGATGTTAGCGCAGTTTTATAATGTACCTCACGGCGCAGTGCAAGCATCGCGATCGTGATCGAAACACCCTTTTATATTGACGATATTCTTGTCTAATAAAAAAGCAGAAAATTTGGTCCTTTCGTTCAAGTTTAAATTCAACATCAAAATACTTAGGTTTTCCATAATAAGTCAAATCGTAGACACAATTTAAATATACTTAAACTAAAAAAATATACATGGCGAACTAAAAATAGTCAAGGACTAAATGGTAACCACGAAACAGTGTTTACAGATGACAAATATAATCTATTATCATATGTTTTGTTTACACTACACAAACAGTACCTATTCTGATTATATAACAAACATGAAAACGCTGCATGAATTAAACTTAGTAACTTTTGACTCGTTAGTAAAGATAAAATAAAAAAATCATAAGGTCTACATGGAAATTAAAACTTTACTGCATAAAAGTAATGATAGCGTTCTTGGGATCTGTACTCGTAGTAACAGTTATATCAGATTTAAACCTCAAAATATCCGTAAACAGAAATGTAGGGACGATTACCAATTACAAACAGCCAACATTACTGGTATCCATAAACTAGAGGGGGGCATAATAAAGGTCTGCATGAGAAATGGTAGCAGGTTGAAGCTCCGGCGGCGCTTCGTGATGACGCTTGCACGCCTCGTCACGAGCGCGCCGCCAGCCTAGAGCCCGTCTTCTATCATCCTGATGAGCGCCACCAAATTAGGGCAAGTACTTTTTAAGAAGACACTGTAATTGTAACACATTTGAATGGGCCATCAGTTATCACTGCTAATATGACCAAGGTATGAGAAATCAAACATTTGGTACCATTATGACTGGTATCAATGGTGAAGGTGTTATTACTGACAGTGTAGTTACAATGTATATATTTTTAAATTTCATTAGAACTTTTCAATTATTTGTTCCGAGCCAACATATGATGCTGGCGATTAGAATGTTAAACATTCCACAGATCAATTTACTTACTTTCTTATCTGCTAAAATCACGAGAGTGCTCTTTGTTCTACAACATTCAAATAGTATTGCCATTTATTTTAGCATCAAATGAGATTATATACTATTTACATTAGTTACAGATTGCAAATGTTAACAAGAATGATAAAAGTTGACATGTTAATCACACGTCGTACTGGAACATTTAAATAATTGTAGCAACATAGGCAAGAGCCAGTGACATCAGTACCATGGGTCGGGTAACACTAGCTACTATCTCCAAACATCTGACCGAAGATGTTATAGACAAAGTTTTCAAGTTAAAGACGGAAAGTGAGGACAATGTCCAAAGTGTTGAAATTACAAGAGCTGCGCCTGCAGGGGAGGGACTCATCAGCGCCGTGTATAGGATCCAAGTCACTGGCAAGAACCATACAGCCAACTTCATCGCTAAAGGTCTAGTTAATGACCCTCTCATGCGAAAATCTCTGGACTGCCACACATACTTCAAAAGAGAAGCTTTATTTTTCTCAACCATTCTACCAATCTTGTGCGAGAACCAGAAGTCTTCAGGTGCTAAAGAGAGGATTCAGAATTACCTTCCAATATGCTACGGATGCCACCTCGACGGTAAAGACGATTATATTTTGATGGAAGATTTGTCAGAGAAGGAATGTTCGTCTATATCTAAACATGTTACAATATACGAAAGGAATTTGACTCTCAAATCTTTGGCGCATTTCCACGCTGTGTCTTTAGCTCTGCGAATTAAAAAACCTGATACCTTTGCGAAGCTTGCGAATGGGTTAAACGAAGTTTATTATAATGATAAGAATAGGAACTGGTATGCGAACTATCTCGCGGAAGCCATTAAAATAGATAGAAAAGCGCTTGAAGAATTTGAAGACCCGGAAAGCGTTTATTATCAAAGATTTAACGCCATGGTTAATGAAGATATTTATGGACAATTGATACGCATCGTTAACAGTCGAGGTGATCACCCCGTGTTTAATCACGGAGATGCTTGGTGTCCCAACTTCCTGTGCTGCAAAGATAAAGCTGTTGCTATTGACTTTCAAATATTGCGATGTGCGTCTCCCGCCACGGATTTGTCTTACTTCATACTAATGTGTAGCGACCTGTGTCGTAATAAAGAACAATTTCTGGAGGCAGTCGACATTTACTACAAGTCCTTGGAGTATTATCTGACAGACATGGGGATAGACGCACGTAATGCTTTTTCATTTGACATGTTAAAAGAAGAATTGAAGAAATATGGTTCTTTTGGACTATTAGCATCAGTCACATCGTTTCCCTTGTTGGCCAACGAGCGTTGCGACACCCTACAATCCTTCGAAATGAAGTACTCAGGCTGTGATCGCATACCACTTGAGGAGCTTTGGCCGTTGACTCCAATTAAACACGAGGAACACAAGATGCGGCTCGTAAACGCTGTTCGTGTCGCTGTCGACGTTGGACTAATCTGAATTCAACCAATGTTAATAGAAATAATAAAAAGTTCGTTACTATTGCAGTGTTTCTTGTCTATCACGACTTGGCTACAGCGCACTTAGCGGAACAGTTAAATTTAAAATCATCTCTCAACCGGCCTCGCAAACTGATTTGTGTAGAGATTCTACACAAAAACACCTGTATCTATATAGATAAGCCTTTAGATGAGTCGGCAATACATTGGAATGTTCGGATTCGTGACCGCTAGACAGCCGAAAACTAATTATCGCGCGGTGTCGAAGTGTTCGGCCGCCCGCGCCGACCGCTGCCCGCTGGACCCGGCTCGTGTGTATCGAATAGACTCGCATACAACTTACATTTAAAACCGGCCTATTCACATTGGTGGTTTTTTTACCTTTCTGTCGGTTATGTCCTACAGTCGGCTCTTATTGCTACCTCGTGAATTAATAAAGGACTGCAATTAACATCCAGTGATAACTTTTGAAAGCCAGTCTTGAATTAAACGGTCGTTGGAACAAGGTTTCCTTCGTCACTGTCACAGATGCACACGCAAATAGAAAGTGCGATAAAGTGGCAAATATTTGTTATACCGTCCTATTAAGTGGGGTTCTAGTTACAAGATGATTTTTCTTTTACGAACGAACAAGCAGTTAAACAAGGATTCTCGCTATTTAAGCTTTGTGTGCAATAACAAATTAGCATCGACATGGATTTATGTTCCCATAAAACACGAGGAACGACCGAATTTCAAATGCGAATCACATCGGATTCCTAAAACCTTGCAAATGCGTATAAAACTGAATAATTCCGTCGTATATACTGTTCAGAAATTTGTAGCAAATAGCGAATGTAAATGTGACGATTTCGTTGTACTTTATACATATTAAAACGCAGAGTAGAATTTAAATATGCATACTTAAAATTTAGTTTACATAGAAGGGTTTATATAAAGTTGGAGGAGCTGGCACTGCTGGCAAGTGATTGGCGCGCAATGTGTTCGGATCACGCGTTCGGTCCTCGATCTCATTTTAATCGTTTCTTGTGTGAGGTGTTGCGTAGTTCTAACAAGCAAACACCAATAAACTTGTCTTGGCCGTTGTGATTCATATGGGAAGGAAATCTACCGATGTGTGAAGTCCGAAGGCCAAATACTTTTAGCAGTAGAACGTAGCGCGGCTGTCGGTATCCTTATGCCTAAAAGTCTATCAAGATATTAACATTAAGATAAAGTGGATGTGATAAATAGGTTTTTATTAAATACTTTTTATAAATGTATACTCATTCACCTTACCACGACTTTGATTTTAAATGGTATGACTTATTAATAGGAGCTTATCTGATTGAAATAAACAGATATTATGACCGATTTGTTCTGGTAGGAATATGGATGCTCTATTTTAATACTACAGGCTGATCTTCATTTGTTCTGAGGGACTATCAAGGGCATATAATGAAACGGCTGCGAATTCTACGATAGAATAAATTCTTATCCAAGAGTTTAATGGTGAAGGAAGGTATTACGTTGCTAAGTTCGATTAGGTGCATAGGTAAGTTGAAATATACCTAAAAAGGATTCTGAGTAAACACAGCGACAGTCAAAATCTCAACTGGATAGACCAACTGCTGGATTTTATGCAGCAGAAAGAACCAGTATATTAGAAGTAATATACTGTACGGATCAGAATGTTGGGCTGTGAAAAAGATGGATAAACAAAGAGGTTGCATGTATCAGAAATGAGAATGTTGAGATGGATGTGCGGAGTGACGAGAATGGATATAGTGAGACATGAGTATATTAGAGTAAGTTTGAAAGTAGCGCCAGTGACAGAAAAGTTGAAAGGAAACCGTTTGTCCTGGTATGTTCATGTGATGAGGAGGGATGAAACGCATGTTATTAAAAGAGTTATGAATATAAATCTGGATGGATGGAGAGGGAGAGGAAGGCCAAAGAAAAGATGGGTGAACTGTGCGAGGAGTGATATGATATAAAAGGGAATCAGTGATAACGTGACACACAGGAAGGTATGTAAGAAGATAACTTGTTGCGCCGACCACAAGTAGCATGTGATAAGGGCAGGAAGATGATGATGGTTGACAAGAATTGACTGAGTGTTAATATGAAACAGTTTAAGAACAATACCCAGGTTTCTTCTTTAAAGGTGCAACAATTGGGAGAAGTTCTCGTCTGCTAATAAAAGCAAATAAAACATTTGCCATAGTCAAGGTTGCAAGTGCGACTGCAGGTTTTATTCCCAACTCGGACAAAATGCTAGGGGGCTGTGCCCAGTAAATTGCGTTTTCATATTGACTTTTTGTCATCCGAGTGTCTGCGCAGAGTTTTAGAATACTTCGGCCACATTGCAAGGAAATACGGTGGCAACCTCGAGAGGCCGGCAAAGTAGATGGGAAAAGGCCTCGTGGACGCAGCCTCTTGACTCTACAGTTTACAACACCCTCCACACCGCCAGAGTCAGAAACAGATGGAGAAAGATTATTCGAGAGAAGGTGATGCAGAAGGGAGAACACGACCCTCAATACAGAGGAATACGACGCAAGGACGAATTGACTTTTATTGTAAGGCTAGGTAAGCAATCAGGCTAGACGAAGCAACGATATTCTTGGGGATATTGAGACTTAAACTGGCTTGTAACTGGATAGGTCTATGTTTAGCACTGAGTTGGACTTCCTGGACTTACAGGGTCCAGCAGTACTATTCAATGAACGTCTCGCCGTCAGAACTAAGGTGGTCTTTCAAGCTGTCATACATGGGTTGACAGATCATATCAATCTCGTTTTACATAAGTTTTCACATGACGTTTTTACAGAATAGGTTGTTAGGTCTACAGGGGCTACATTAGATAGAAAAATGTTGGGTAGCGATATCAAATGACCCTGATGACGATGATTATGGTGACGGGAGTCTCAAGCCCAGCCGTGGAGGTTAATAAGCTGATGCATTTCAAAACAAAAGAACCCAAAAACATTATGTTTCCAAATACAATCACTTGGCAACTGGTAACGAACGGAACAAAATGTAAATTTTCTCAAACAATACAGGCCAAATGTTAGGTGTCACACGAAATAAACTAACGCTGTATAAGTAGCTGAGTTTCCACTAATTTCGAGTTCAGATCAACTTTTCAATACTTACTAACAAAATGAAAATAAAATACAACTTCAGCAAATATTTAGCATGCCAGTTTTATCGTGTAATTGAAATAACTCCAAACTTGAAACTTTTACTGAGCGTAATAAAAAAAACTAATTTATCTATTTTAATATTATAGTAGTGGATTATAACCGAAGGTAGCAGCATTTCTAGAGGATTTAATAAAGCATCAAATTAGAATTATAATTTTAACTATCAATACACTCGTGTTACGACGCGAATCGTAAAAAGCAGCAAACGATAATACGTTATCATAGTACTCCTGCTTTAACGACTGCCAGTAACCAAGAAACATCAAAATAAAATTATACGAGTTGCAACCCTGCCCGGCGCCGAGGCTCGGCAGTTCTTTAGGACACGACTTCATATTAATATACCAAAAGCTACTAAGCTTCTGCACTTCAAAATGCCAAACAAAAAATCACCAGAATTATACCATACACGAAAATTCAAAATAAATGGCAATTATTAATAATTTTACATGCCCCATTAAGAGTGGACCACGCGGCGACATCCCAAAGAGGGATAAATAAAAAACAAGAGTTCACATACGACGAGGCTCTTAAAATTGTCAGAGGGAACTTCTAAAAAGAGATAACGCTTTTAACATTAAAAAAAGACGAGTCCATTTTGTAAACAGGTTGTAAACGATCTTGTATGCGGTGTTCAACCGAAAAATGGTAGGACATCTTAAATGTTTCACTAAAACGTCTCATATTTGAATTACGCGTGACCGCTTTGATGTGGACGACTTAAAATATATAATTTATACACACGCTATAAGTGTGCGAATGTGAAGTGGAACAGGTATTTTGACGTACTTCCTGCGCGGGCGCAGAAGGCTTATTTTAACGTGTGGAAATCCACATGGATGTCCTCTACCCCGAGGAGAGCGAAGAGATCTGTCATCTGTATCGATGATTCCAAAATTAAATATGTATATTTTGACCAGAATTTATCCACACCAACAGCGTGCAAACAATGCCTTACCTTTAATTGTCGTGCTCTCTGTGCAACAACACCGGCACCTTAAAAGACCTTTACGAGGCAAATGACAATGTTGACTGACTAACTGGCTAAAACCAAACCATGATCTGCAGCTACCTTTGGCCGAGACGCTGGAGTGCTTTCATTTCTGCCCATCGAAAGATAAGATATAGGAGTGTGCTGACAGCTACTCACTTACAAAAATAAAATTTAGCAACTTAACAATTAGCAGTGCACAATAAACAACATTAAAACGTCTTAGCACATAATTTATTTGTTTATTTTGCAATAAAAACACTACCTACATTAATATTATGTGTATTTCATTGATACGGACACCTACACTGAGCCTAAACGTGAATCATTTGTATCTTGTTACCTAAACGATACCTACAATTTATTTTTAATATTAATAACTTAAGACAGACTTAGGGAAAATCGTAAATATATTTTAAGAAATCTTATCCGATGACAGGGTAACAAAATATGGATTTTGATTTTGAATCATCTTACATTATAAGAATACTGGTATTTTATCAAGATTTCTTGCTGCAATAAATAATATTATGTAAATTATAATCAAATATTATTGAATGGCCAACTGATCTGCCAATCTGTGCATACCAAAGCTTCGTTGAGCCATTATTTATTGGAAGATTTCATAGGGAAACGTTTGTGTTCCCGAAGTTATGGACACATTTGACACTGTGTCAAATTGTGATAGTTTGTAGTAGTAGAGTGAACTGGCCATGTCTACCTGTGCACGTAGTAGGAATACTATGCCTTTACGAGCCGACCGTGAAATCGGAGAGCGAAAGAACGTTGTAAATCAACTGGATGGTCGCTGCATTTTTTACTGTCCTCTGTGAAGGATGACCATGATTGTTTTGCCCTGAGATATGGACTAGGCGAGGAACGTATGTATATTAGAGACTATGACAGTATATTTATATTACAAAAAAAATAAGTATTGCCCAAGCTACGAAAGAATTTAGACGATGAGAATTATTTGAAAGTTATATTGTATAATTTAATTTCAAAGAGTAAAATGACATATTAACAATAATTGACATGATTATTGTAAATATCTAAAAAATAAATATGTGCACTGAAATAACCACTTAATATTTTCCATCAGCATGTGAATAATATATAAAACCGCCAAGTAAATCACAATATTTCCATTAACTAAAAATTATGGTAATTTATTACATCAAGTAAAAAAAATAAAGGCGCATCAAATCACTCAAGAAAGGGATCCCGAGGTATGATAAAGCTGTGGTCACATTAGTGAGGTCTCGAAGCTCTTAAGGTTTATCTAAAAGCGAGGCCACTCTTGTTTGTAATCTTCGTTGAAAAGTCGGGAACAAAACATTAGAGCCTTTTAGTTTATCAAACGCTTATGGTAACTAATGTATGAAGGAATGTAATTTGCTTTTAAAATGTCTAAAACAAATGATTAAGAGAAAAAAATTGTAACTCATACATACCAAAGGAAAATGTATTCGAGTAACTCATTGTATCAATTACAGACTCTTCAATGGATTTTAATATGAAGTAGCCTGATTAATGAGAATGTATAGTAAAATTATGCATATTCCACTTGGTGGTAAAATGATTGACCGCGGTTCCTTGAGCAGCTCGAAAATATCACATTACACGGGCGAGTCAAGAATATGATGCCTTCGTGTATTTTTATGATAAATATCACACAAAAACAACGCTCTATCACATATTATTGATATGTTTTTATACTTTCGAAATGAATCTCAAATTCCTTTTCTACAAAATGTCAGTAGGGAGATATGGACAACGGTTCTTAAATCTGGAAAATTAATTTTAACAGTGTGCATATTTTTCTTTCCGCACAAGTGTGACAATACGCATGAAATGCAGAGACGTCATGCGTCTCACTGTTTGTTAGTCTCGTGTTAATTCTCAATACAAAACGGTAATCTTTGACTCGAGTCCACAGATAATATAAATGTATAAAGAAGTCTCGAGAGAAATGCCACATTACCGCGTTATATCTAACCGTTAGTATAAAGTTTCAACTATTTCAGCTTTCAAGTGTTTTAAATATTTTGTTTTGATGGTATCTTTTCTACCTTCGAAGCATATCAGTGATATTCATCGGAAAACCTGATATTTTTATATAAAACGCGACGGCCGGGTTTTGACGCGAGATCGTGAAGATAAAACAAACGTATCTTGAACTTGAAACTTGAGTTACAATATTTTGTGTTTAGTGGATAGCAGATGATAATACAATATCATATTTTTGCATTAGTTGGGTAGGTGTTAATTGTTTTTTTGCTGTCGATATTCTTGCCTTTTAGGGCTGTGGTAAGTGGTGCTTATTGCTGATTGCACTTAAGATCGCAGGAGTATAGTTTAATTAATATAAAGAGTCTGTCCCTGTAACTATTTTTTTTACAAAAGTACTGTAAAGTTTGTATGCCAGTATTATTTTCTTCTCTATCTATATTTAGACCCAATATGATTTCGCACGTCGGCGACGCTGCAAATGCAGTTACAACTATATGCCTGAGACCATAGACAATTGACATTATATCAACGAAAGCGTAACTATAGTTATTGGAAAAATGA
The DNA here is from genome assembly GCA_949775005.1 of Orthosia gothica. Taxonomy (NCBI): domain Eukaryota; kingdom Metazoa; phylum Arthropoda; class Insecta; order Lepidoptera; family Noctuidae; genus Orthosia; species Orthosia gothica. Next base: position 10,689,318 of record OX459039.1, on the reverse strand, counting down.
CAAAAGTGTAAGGGAATGCCAAGAACTATCGAAATAGTAATAATAATAAAAAAATTAAAAAACAAGAAAATTAATTAATTATTAAGATAGACACAGATAGTTTGTTCCGGCTCTGGGTGTTGTATATGTGAGTTTAAATGTTTGTTAAACGAACCTTGATACAGGAAGAAATTCCTAGAGAAAGGCAAAGAATTAAAAAAAACTCGTGATCAATACCTACCTTACATTTGGCATTTCAGCCATCGCCTACGCTGATATAATGACACATTATGCCTCTGGACAGCCTTCGTACTGTAAAACGGTATTACAACAAATAACTTTACCTACCTATACTACACGACTACACTGAACTTTCAGTTTTCAACCTGTTTCTTGAACCATCGATCTGTTCCTCAATTTGTCAGTTTTGATTTCTATACGACCTCGTAACATTTCAAAGAGGTAGGTACTAATCGTTATACAGTGGGTGTCTATTAGAAGTTGCCAGTTACCGATCGTTCCTGCCCACGACCGATTGCTCAACATATTATATGATTATGATAGAGTTATTGCCTATTATTGTTTGTATAGCTGCAGTAACATTTCACACTTATGAATTACACTCACTGCGTCCTTAGGCTTCCTACGTACGATTTGCTCGAATTTGATGGATTACCTGTAAAAAAAGTTGAAATTAGTTATGTGTTGTCAAACTGTTAAAATGATAAAGGTTTTACATGGCAGCATCTGAATCTTGTTCCAAGAATGTTAAATGATAAAGATTTTGTATGGTAGCATCTTAATTTTGTAAAAATGATAAAGGTTTTACATGGCAGCATCTGAATCTTGTAAAAATGATAAAGGTTTTACATGGCAGCATCTGAATCTTGTTCCAAGAATGTTAAAATGATAGAGGTTTTACATAGTGGCATCTAAATCTTGTAAAAATGATAAAGGTTTTACATGACAACATTGAATCTTGTTCAAGAATGTTAAAATGATAAAGTTTTTACATGGCAGCATCTTAAACTTGTTCCAAGAATAGGTAAATAGTACCAATACATTAAGGGATCAAGAAAAATGACAATTAATAGGTGTTACTAAGATTAATTGGATAAAACATTCAGAAACATGGCTAACAGTCTCTAACAACACCGTAATATACGAGGTATATATACTGGTTTCTTTAAAAACCATGTCATATCTTAGAGGTATGAAAACATCCAGTACACACATAACACCTGAACTAAGACTATTTAAACCGACACAGATCAAACAACTTCGTAAAAAACACGTAAAAATCTTAAAAGCCCGTTTCTCCATAAAAATTATAGAAATCACGCTCCATAGTTAAACTTCGAGCTATTTTAATGTTTATCGAGGTAACTACGCAAGTATTCCCCTGTCCAAAGTCACGAGTACCAATTAATAAGATACGAATCCGTTGAGAGGCTCATTTAGGCCTTTGGGCACACGCATTATGAGGCAGAACTTGTCGGACTGGTCGTTAAAATTCCCTGAGATTCGAGCCGGGAGGCGGTGCCTACACGTTGTTTTACACTTTTGCCGCGTGTACTTGTAACACTGATTCGCTTTAGGCTGTGGCGGTGAATGTTGTTGCTCAAAAAGTTAATTTTATATCAGTTTTCTGTCAACTTATTCCATGCTATGATGCATTTTTTGCAGAAGTAACTACTGTCAGTTCTTTAAAGGTAAAGAAGTCTGTAATTAAAAAAGGAATTCGCAAACTGTTAAAACTATTCCACGAATAGCAAAGCGAAAGCAGCTATCCTTCGTGTTAATTGCGAAATAAAAAGTTTTTGAGGGGGTGTGTGGGTAGCCATATTTAAAACTTTAGTCGATTTTATTTACAACCATAACCAATAAACTTAAACCTTATTACCATGATGTAAGGCTCATTTTGGTCGGCTTTTGAGTTGCTAAGTGATATTTACAACTAGCCCACGTTTCTTTTCAACACTACGAGGCAACGGCAAGTGGGCGCAGCCTACATGAAACATTAAAAAATAACAACAACTGAGTCTAGGCGCGAATTCGGCCGTGACGCAACATTCGAAATTTAAATACATAGTGCCACAGATACAATAGGATCGACTCGAAAAAGGTTTCAAGTTGTAGGTCAAAGCTACAGGTGTGCAACATAAAACAGAAAAGATGTTTAAAGGGTAATTATTCTTCGAAACTCTTTGATGGACGTTTTATAATTATAATTAATTATGAATTAAATTACTTATTAAGCGTCTTTCAATAGATGGTTCTTTGCGTAGGCAGTTAATGTCAAAGACATGCTTTGTTTTTATTATAATAGCCTGTTAATAATGTGTGTAATTAACAAAAAATGCAGCGTGGTTTAACTAACTATTGGTAACGCGTTTCTTGCGTAATATTCTCTTAATAAAGCTATACAAGGACTGATATCGGTAACTTGTATAGCCAAACTTCCAAAAAATTCTCAGTTCTGTGTCAATATGATATTTACTCAAGCCGTTTGTGACCTTACAGTTTCCCGTGTCCCATTTAATATGCGGTGAGGTGGAGGCACCAATTACCGGACGAACGCCATATTTTTATGTATCAGTTTTTAGTTTATATCCTTGAACTAGTTTTTTAGGTTATTAATCTTTTTTGGTTTTAATTAATAATTTAAAATTTATACTGACTTTTGATGTATTTTTTTGATTTCTTAAGAAATATAGGTTAATTTATCAAAAAAAACATTCACATACAGAAATAGATAGTTTAAGTTTTCTTTTACGAAAATAAGGTCAGTACACAGTTACTCAGTACATAATAATGTAGGCTGTTTGTTGTCAAATAATGTTTTTCTACCATGATTTGACTTACCCTTTGTCAAAGTTAAAGCGTAAACAAGAACGCTTTTTGTACCCGTTCTGGCTAGTAATTGATTTTTTGTCTAGCCGAAACATTTAGCTGTCACCCGCGTCTATTCAGGCGCAGCATTCGAAATTTAAATTTAATTTCTGACATAAAAACTTTTTGGTATTGATACTGGTACGATTTTTATGAATTAATCTGTAGTACGAATACCTGAAGCTTAAACCTGAAGACAAATTACAACTAATGAAAAAAAAACATGCCTTGTAACTAGTAACCTAAGTATTCAAAATTTGGCCGTTGGGTAGAAGTTGAGGAGATAAAATTATTATAGGCACATAGGGAATCTAAATACAATCTGCTTAGCTTTTCTCCAACTTCATAATATATTAGGTTTACCTATTTTACTTGGAGTGAATAACTATCCCCCCAATAGAAAAACACTAGTGACACCGTAGCCCTTGGCGAGACTGCATGCGTCAGATTTTTTGCTGCCGACTACAGATCTAAGTACATACATGCTTAAACATTTTTAGTACGAATACTAAGAGCCCAAATGTCAGTTTCGCCTCAAATTTATATCAGCACAAGGTCATATATCAGTGCGTATCTTCAAGGATACACACAAGGGTGTCTTTGTAAATAAATCGAGCATATTCGGGATATCTCTAGGAAACATCAACGTTTATCAGGCCAAGGAGAATAAACATGAATTTATTTGCATTATGATTACAATATTATAATAATACTAGTGCGTCCGTGACTTTGTTCGCGTTTTGGGGAGCAGAACAGGCGAACACATTTTTATACTAACTCTAAGAGATCGTGGCATGCAGTACGACTAGTGTTGTAAGAAACTCGAGTCTTTTAGTCTTCATTTCGAGACTTGAGTAGATTTTCAAGACTGGACTCGTTAGTCACTTGAGTCCGAGTCTTTTTAGTCTTCTGAGTCCTTTCGAGTCTTGTTCTTTGAGCTAGACTGTGTCATAAACTTGAGTTGGTGTATTATAATAGGTAATACTGGGTGATTTTATATCGTCATCCATATTTGTTTACTGATTTAAAACAATAAAACATTTGTAACAATTAAATTGCATTAAACGCAAATAACCTAATCAAAAGTATCCACCAACTATAAGGGCTTCAATGTGCCTGTATTCGTGGCGCAATTTACTAGAATCATACCAGGCCCCTCAGAAAGTATTGCGAAAAAAAGTTTTTATATATGGGAGACTGGCCAGTTATAATGTTTTTCGAAAATATGATTATTTATAAGTAAAAATAAGTAAGTTCCAATTTCAAAATTTCCCTCCACATTTTTTGCGAGTTAATTCAAAGTATTGTGTCTCACTGAAATATGGATCTGCGCCGGGAACATTTTAGAGCTATGATTTTATACGATTTCAAGTGTCGCCTGAAACCGGATGAATCGTACGATAGACTTCAAATGGCATTCATGGATGAAGGCCCTTCCAAGGCAACCGTGTATCGTTGGTATAACGAATTCAAGCGCGGTCGACCAACTTTGGGGGATGACGAAAGAAGCGGTCGCCCTTTGACGGCTGTTACCGAAGAAAACGTGCTAGCAGTGAAAAATTTAATCCAAGACAATAGGCGAATTACATATCAGGAGATTCAACACATATTGAAGATTGGATCGGGAAGCGTTCACGAGATTCTACACAGCCATCTTCGCGTGAGGAGGATAGTATCACGCTGGGTGCCGCACAACCTCACCGATGCTCAGAAGCAAGCCCGGGTGGAATGGTGCCGTGATATGCTTAACAAATTTGAAGCAGGCTCGTCTCGGCGTGTTTACGACATCGTTACAGGTGATGAGTCCTGGATTTATCAATACGACCCAGAAACCAAGCGCCAGTCGACTGTTTGGGTGTTTCAAAATGAGCCAACGCCTACCAAAGTGAAGCGATCTAGAAGCGGGGGTAAGATTTTGATCGCTAGCTTTTTTAATTTGACTGGCCACTTGGTATCAATTCCCTTACGGGATCAAAGAAGCATTAATGCCGAATGGTATACTACCAAATGTTTGCCAGAAGTTTTCTCTGTTATAAGCAACAAGCGACCAAACACAGGGCTCCGCGGGCTACTGCTCCACCACGACAATGCACCTGCGCACACCGCACTCAAAACGAGGGACTTCCTGGACAGCACGCCAGTCAAACTCCTGGGTCACCCTCCTTACAGCCCTGATCTAGCACCGTGTGACTTCTTTTTATTCCCAAAAATAAAAAATCAGCTCAAAGGGATACAATTTTCGTCGCCGTAAGATGCGCTGGCTGCGTTCGAGCAGGCTGTAAACGAGGTGTCTGCGGCGGACTGGAAAAAGTGTTTTGAAAACTGGTTTAGGCGCATGAATCTTTGTATAGAGGCTGGTGGAAAGTACTTTGAAAAGATTTAATAAAAATATATGTACGTATAGAAAAATTTTTTTTAGTTTCGCAAAACTTTCTGAGTGTCCCACGTATAATATATAAATATATAATATTAATATTTCATACCTAATAAATCGATCATTTATTAATTGCTATTTTATTTACTTCAACCTACAGCTATGGATTTAGAGTACTTAGTCATGAGTTCTTTTTGGCAGAACTCAAGTCAATTTACAAAAAGACTTGACTCCAAATTCTGAAGGACTTGAGGTCTAACTTTTATTTGTAAGACTCGGGTCTTCAAAAATACCTCAAGTTTTATTAAATAAGACTTCAAGACTCGAGTTTCTTACAACACTACATAGGCTTTGGGAAGAGCAAGGCATGGCGCGCTTCTGTTTTTGTATGAGATTTACTACTGCGCAACCATTTGGCGATAACTTCAGACAGGCCACGATTCGCCGGTCGTACTATACACTGGAATTATTTAGAACACTTGTCTTTTTACACAGTCTAAGGAACAAAACAAAAAGATTTGGAGCTCCTTTCACCTTAGTGGTTTTCCAGCCAGTAACAGAAAAGTTTAACGAGACCCGTTTGTCACCTGGTATGGTCATGTGATGAGGAGGGATGAAGCGCATGCATCTAAAAGAGTTATAAATAGAAATGAGAAGGCCAAAGACGAGATGGATGGAATATGTGAGGACTGGTGTGAAAGAAAAGGGTGCCAGTGAGCGTAAAATTGGACAGGATGGTATGGAAGGAAAAAACGTGTTGTGCTGACCCCAAGTAATATGGGGCGAGGGCAGCAAAATGATGATGAAACAGAATAGTTAACTGGTAGGTAGGTAGGGATGCGTCTAGCCCAGGACCAGTAGATGTGAGGTTATGGCCAGCAAGCGGAAGTATTTCGCCTGAAATTATGTTGATCTAGAAGAAGGCTATTCCATCCAATAAATTGCGTTGTCCACTTCATCGTCAACGGACTGATCCATGCCCTTCAAAATGTCAGACAGCTTGAAACATTTCCGTTCAAACTTCAAAGCTTATTGATCGAAGCTTCAAAGTCTACATTTTGGCGTGATCGTATTACAACGAATGTTGTATTTACTTGACTTCTGCGAACCACATACATAAACATTAAATAATAAGACTTGTACGTTAAATACAATAGCCTGCCTCACAGCTCACGAAATGGATGTTTGAAACTTGGTTTGAAGTTAAACTTACCGGGATTCCCAAGGCTGGTATATGTATAGCACTGTTGTTTTTTCTTCATTGAGCTACTAATCTGGTGTAGCCGGAAACAACTTAGTTATTACTAGTTCATACCTATTTAATATTGAGTTTCATCCATACCTATTTAATATTTTGACGTAGAAGAGGAAATGCGGTCGCTGAATTCCGACTGAATTTAAAAAAATCATAATTCGAGCTCCATTATTGGACCAATTTAAAAGATAATCCAAAAACTAAAAAGGAAAGATATATACTGTGCCCCTAAGTTTTCCTTTTTTATGATACATTATCTTTAGAAGCACTAGAACAATCAAAAGATGCTCAAAATTGCGCTGTCAACTGAGGCCTAGCTTACAAATTTGAGAACAGCTTTAAATGAAAGAAGGAAAATTGAAGGGCACAGTATAATACTCACAACGGATCTTTCTGGCTCTGAATTGGCTGCAAGAGGCTGCGCACTAGCTATTTTTGTGTCAATATTGAAAGTGAAAATAGCATTGTATAACTGTCTCCTTCACTCGCATACGCTTGTCGCATCATCCTATCTCGTTTACTCTATGCAGTTAATCTGTTTCGTGCGCAATAGTTGACAGATCCAACTTCAGAGCCACAAAGATCCGTTGTGAGTATTATATATATGTATATCTTTCCTTTTCAGTTTATGGAATATCTTTTAAATTGGTCCAATATTGGAGGAGGATATAGGCGAGACCCAAACCTCGAATTATGACTTATTAAACAAAACATCTGAGATTTACTAGGCAACATTCTCAGTTCTCACATTTTACATGTAAATACAAACTCTTCGCCGACATATCGATAAAATTAAATGTTAAATCAACAATATACTCAACATGTTTCTTCTTATTATGTTTCCTAACTTGTTTCTTCTTACATTTTGGAGTCGAACCTTCGTTTGTTGCTCATTTCGTAACGCGGCACGCGCCACGGCCCACGTGATACTTTCTTTAGGAAATTTATAATCCAGACCCCCCCTGACCCTTCTCGATAGGGATTAAGTTTTTGTTTGGTACAAGTAATGAGAAGACGGCTATTTAGAAACTAATGTTCAAGTCCCCGTTCTTAATTGGTAGGAACTAAAAGCTCTGGATTGTATTTAAAGGACTATTACTGATCAAAACTTTGTAAATAGATTTGAATAAGGATACACGTTTTAGTTTGTAAGTGATTTTGTTTGGTACTAAGTGGCGTTAATTCTTGCAAATTTCCTAGTAGCTAAGTAGCCAATGTATTGAAAAACTTATTTCTGGATATACTCGTATTCAGGTGAGTGAAACAAGAAAATGATCTAGTGAAACAGACAGAGGCAAATAACAACAGAAACTAAACCCGTTTCCCCCTATAACTTGGACAGTTGCCCTGCGCCTACGCAGGTCGAAAGTGTGCCCAACAACGTTACACTCAAAAGTTTATACTTAGTTATACTCATTCGCGTTCCATTGTGAACCTCCCATCGTGGCCCATACATCTGACCCGTTGACACTTCAATACTACCGGATTTTGTTTGAATTTAGAAGGAAAAAGATGGCGGATTTTCGGTATGATTTACTAAGGTCTTTATGGGGTGAACGAAATTTGGAGGTCCATACCGATCAATAAAGATAAAAATGAATTGTCTTATGGCTTTCAAACGATTGGACGGCTGGATCATCTTACAAGATGAGTTATTCACTGCATTAAAAATGAAGATCTAATCAATAATTTATAATCTTGTTAGAATCTTAAGGAATAAGTCTGAGATCTGCTTACCTTCAAGTTGTTTTTTTACCCTTTCAGTTGAGCTAAGTATATAATTATATAAATATTTACGAAGAAAACACCTAACACTCGTTGAAAAAAGTGACGTATTCCTCATTGGGCAGTATTCCACATACGGCACCTATCGATATTTTTGCAGGTGCCGAATGTGGAATAATTTATTATTTAAAATTTTATTCCATATTTGGCACCTACGGATCAGTAGGTACTAGTGTTGGAACGTTTATATTTTTAGAACATCAAAATCAAAAATTCGATTATGATCAGTAGAGAGTTTAATAACATGACAAAAATTTAAAGCGGGTGCCTAATGTGGAATACGTCGCTTTTTATAATAATAAGAAGAAATTATAATTGATAGCGTTTAATATTCCTTTGTTTCTGTCAAAGGAAAACAATCAAACAACAATACGAACAACCTTGCAATCAAAGAATCTAGTAATGGTTATTGCCATCACCTTTTATTTCTAGCACTTAATAGCCTTTTAGTCTTCAATAAGAATTTATTTTCTGAAGTTCTATTACTGTTATAATATGTAATAAGACAATTCATATTATGGCCTAGTTCTCATAAGAACCCAGTACTTTATGATGGTCGATATTGGTCCTTTTCGCAAGAACTTAAGTAATTATTATATCCTGAATATTCTCAAATTAATCCAGTGTTCGATTATAGGTACAATCATCATATACAAACATCTGTTGTAAATTATATTATGATGAGTTGTTGAGCTGGTTATGTTTAAGGCCGTACCCTGACCAAAACACCGCCGTGAGCATTCCTAGTGCCTTAGCGGCACACTGGTGGCGCATGAGTTACGCACAGATTTTAGAATAAAATCTTTATAAAATCGAATACTGGTCTATTGAAAAAAAAAGCTTACAAAATATTCGTTATTTAATTGTCTATCCATTAGTGTTAGTACAAACATTAATTAATGAACACTTTACGAGGAGATGCATGCTATCCTATCGGTCATTCTTGCTCATTTTTAACCGACTTACCAAAAAGGAGGAGGTTCTATGTTCGACTTCTTGTATGTTTTTTTTTTTTTTTTTTTTATGTGTGTTCACCGATATCTCCGCCAATTGTGGACCGATTTTGTTATGGTTTTGTTGGAAGGAGATTAATGAAATATGTATATAACTAGCTGTTCCCGGCTTCGCTCCGGGATCAAAAAATAGCCTATGTCACTCAGAAATAATGTAGCTTTCTATTGGTGAAATAATTTTTAAATCGGTCCAGTAGTTTCGGAGCCTATTCGGTACAAATAAACAAACAAAAAAATCTTTCCTCTTTATAATATTGGTATGGTATAGATTCATTAAAAAAAACATTTTAGAATGTAAAATTTAATGTATTTTTATAAGTTGATATTTCTTTTTGTAAATCTTAAAAACTGCACAAAATCCTGCCTTAAATCTAAATTGCTAATAACCATTATAATTAGATGGAAATCTCAAAGACCTTTGCGAAAGCTGAGAAGAAGCAGCTAGTTTTTAGTACAAGAGGAACTTAGAGGAACTTTGAGTAATCGCTTCCTTCCTCCTTCACTAATGACATCCCTTTGCCATGGCAGACATTGCCCAAAAACGATGGTTTTGGCTTCTGGCGTGCCCATCCCACGGCCATCTGGCGTCTGCTTGAAGCGAAATTATATAGTTTCATAAGAAATCAAAAAGAGAATCTACATTTGTGAATCCAAAGCTTTGTACTCTTGCTCTAATTGGTGTAACAGTATTGTTCTTTTTACCCGACTGCCGAAGGAGGGTAATGTGTTTATCAGTCTATGTATATATGTATGTTTGTTCCTCCTATGTGGCGGTCCAGAGGCCAAACGCGTTGGCCGATTTTGATGATTTGTACTTCAATCGATTCGTCTTATTCTTGCGAGTGTCACTGACTACTTTAAAATTGGAATATAGAAAAATGGCGGCTCTTGAGCGCCATATAGTGGGGTCCCATTTTTTTTTCTTGCTGTCCCATCGTGTGGGGTATCAAAATAAAGGGTTTTAAGAGGCGATTTCAAAAATATAACACTTATATGTTTAAATGTACCTAATTGAAAAAAAATAACTAAAAAGTGGTAAAAAAATAAAAAAAACCCGACTGCTTAAAAAGCGAACAAAAAAGACGATAACCAGAAAAAAACATGCTGTAGGATACATATTCGCGAGCTGGCTGACCAAACCCAGATGTATCCTCCGACTGCACAGCATGATTTTTTTTAATTAATATTTTTTTTATTAGTTACATAATAATATATTTGCCGTGGTGGTAAGATAACCCAAGTAGCCAGTCAGCAAATGTTTAGGGGATCCTCACCTCCAAATCAAAAATGAAACCATCTACTTCATTGTACGCCTTTTTCAGGAGCGCATGGCGTTATCGGGTTGAAATTATATGAAAACCAGTAATGTCCGTAGGATATAGGTATTATATCTCCGGACTTCACCGGTTTTCTCTCCTGAATACACCCAAATAACTGATCTGATTGAGGAATTAGAATAGAACAATAGTAGTCGTCTGCTGGTAGATATTGTTGCTTGTTCTCTTAATTCCCGGAACCTGAACAGATTGTCTTTTTAGGGCAAAGTAACTCTGTAGATAATAACTTGATAGAACGCAGTCCACCTACATACGAAGCCCGGGGCCTTCCGATCCACACCTGTTAAAATTGTATAACACTCATTAATGTCTCGTTTGGCAATCTAAAGACCGGATGTATCTTTATAGCCCGTAGAAGCAGCCTTTGACACAGTTGCATTATCAAAACATCGCCCCCGCTCGGTCAAAAAGCCTTTTAATATTGAATAAATACACCTACAGTCCACCGTTGCAATGTCATGTAACCAGACTAAGTTAAAAAGCCACATAGCAGGTACAGATTCTGCTATATTCGGACCTCTTGCATTCAGTTGGTTGATGATGCAGTTGCCTAATACCATGTAGGTTGACGACGGTGTCGCTGGGCGATCATCGCGTCTAGTTTTCGTCTCGAGCTCACATGGTAATCTCGACTTTATTTTTAGCCTCTCTTGGTCTGTTTTGGATAAATACAGGTTGATGTACCGTTTTGAAAATGGAATTACGTCGTCAGCCGCTCCACGGTGTCGCAATCGACGCGTGCCTTGCTGCTTGAAACTATAGAAGAGCAACTTTGCTGCATTTTAAGCCTACTTGTTACCTGTCATAAGGTTCGGATTTGTTTATTTTTGGTTCTTCACTAAGCGAATTGTATGTAAGTGTGGAGCAAAAGGCAAATTTGTTGGCACGTGGGAAGAACGCTGACGTCATTATAAGAAACGAGCACCATAAAACTATCTTTCGACTTAGCGCGATAAGAATGAGTAGGTGATTTATCGTATAATTAGTAAGCGTACCAAGGCGTCGATTCATAAATAATAATACCCTTAATTATGAGCCTGAGATAAAATAAATTAATAGGAATTAGGTATATACATTGTTTGTACCTAGTCAACAAACCAGTCATTCTCATATGGTCCTAAACTATCTGCAATTGCTAAAACTAAACTATCTCCAATTGCTTTTCTGTTATGTTATTTATAAAAGGATTTCCCAAAGTTGACCGCCATACAAAGTTGACCGCCATACATGAGTTGCAGAGCAAGACTAAACTGTTGAGTTGTAGAACGGTTTCTTGTCGATTGCCCTTCAAAACTGAACCAGCATAAGTCTAGACTAGCCAGCAACAAAGGTTTATCTAAAACATACGAATATTCAAGAGCTAACAAATTACAAAAACACTAGTAAAGTGCATAGTACACAGAAACAAAAAACTTTACAGTGCTTAAATAACATTAATGTACAAGACTAGTCGTGAAGGTAATCCACTTGACTTTTTGTCTCGCTCACTAACGTGTGAGATGTATGTGGCCGTCTCTCTCTTGCGCCGGCGCAGCCTCCGCCGGGACCTTTTCTTGGAAGTCTCCGCGGTCCCTCTAGATAGAATAGATGCTTATCGCTTGTGTAGTAAGTTAGTTTTCTATGTAACTTCAAGTTTATAACTATATTTAATTTCTTTTAGTAGGAAGTTATTTCCAAGTTTTAAAGATAATTACTTTCGAAATTGTCTTTCCTTATTTGGGTTTTAGAAAGACAAAGTAAAGAAGCAATTACAAATACTAGTAGTATTAGTACCCCATCGGCCACTAAAACACAAATATTTTGTAAAGCTCTTGGGAATGAAATACAAAAATTTTACCATGACCCGTAGACCGTTGGCGGACAATTATATCATAGAAACCACGAGTCGAATTATATATTCAGCAACGTCTGGTTAGATATTCTTGGAAAAATTCTGTATGATGATGAGGGGCAACTACAATAACAACCCTTTCGGTTCCTTCCTACCCACTTACAGGTGCAAAATATCCATGAAACTACTTCACAATAAAACATTTTACAGCGAAGTAATCCCGTACTACCTACCGTCATAGGTGGTTTTTCAGTCTTAACCCGTCCAGGCCACAGCAAATGCATCGTACTCCAAAGCAAACAGTCCGTAATGACCCAAAATATAATTTAATGTATAACTAACTAGATAATGATAGCGGACCGAGATTAGGTGTCGTTGACACTGATAACTAAGTGGGTAAACTGATAAACGGTTAAAGTTTTAAAACACAAACAGTGCGCGCAAGTAGTTTGGCGAGCGGCCATTTTTGTTTACATGCACAAAAACATGATGCGAAGATGATAAATTCATGACGCGAAGAAAATTAGCGGGAAAACCCACTAATGCCGAATTTATTGAAATGTATAATTCATTTTAAGTATTAAAAATTTCAAATATTTTTCCTTTGTACTAATGTAATTGACAGCGTGCAACAAATTGAACGTACGAATGGTTGCCAAGGAACGCTGAGACAGTTAGAAGAAGAGTTGAAAGACCAACAGCCAGACAGTGGTGGACCATCACCTACTCAAGATCACAAAGGACCCTAAGAAAGGGACCTGGATGAGACTCGCACACACCAGGGAAGCAAGGCACAAACAGGAGGAGTCCTATACTAGATGATGTGGGTAAAAAAGTTGAACATTAAATGTTTTGATGTGGGTAAAAAACCATCACCTTTACAGGAATATTTTATAGGTAGTACCTTAATTTAGAAGTTTAATTCCTAAATTGAACAAGAAAAATGTACTGTAATGTAATGTACTGTATAGAATAGCTGGAGTATTACGACCTCAGTTTATATATGACATCATTGATTACGACAACATAATATTAGTCTACGTACAGCACATATGAAACTACTTCTTATAGCAATCTTTGAAGGAGCTCTGTGGTCCAGCAGCATAAGTGAAAAATATTCTCAAGAAAAAGGCTTAGAGGTTTTACTGTTTTCGAAAGTAGTAGCAAATATAAATAATTTATTTACTTCATTACGTACCCAAGGTATGAGCGATGAATTAGCGCTTACTTAATCAATGCTAATCTGTCTAGTTGTAGACCGTTGGCGGACAATTATATCATAGAAACCACGAGTCGAATTATATATTCAGCAACGTCTGGTTAGATATTCTTGGAAAAATTCTGTATGATGATGAGGGGCAACTACAATAACAACTTACTACTATGATTCTTGGGGCTATAAACGTCTGATGATTACAGAATATGTTGCTAGGGTCTATAATGTATTCCGCGGCCTGGACGGGATCGACACCGTCTAATGGCGGACGCGGTGGGGCCGCAGGGGAGGAGGAGTGACGGTATAGCGTTGGCCGCTCTCCTTATCCCCTGCCGCCGAAAAATGGTAGGTGGCGGGGCCCGTCACTGTGGGACCAAGGGAAGTCTGGCACCCATGTGCTGGTTTGGTCCATGGGGTGGTCACGGCGTACAGTTTGTTCTGGTGCGCCGGTGATGGGGGTATTCCCCAGAGGAGGGTCCGGTGACGGACAGCCGCGGTGGGTTCGCGGTGAGTGCTAACGCAGGCCCGTGTTCCCGCCATAAGAGGCACAGGAGGACACCGTGGAGTTTTAGTGGGTGTGAGTCCCACATAACAGCACTATCTCCCCGTGGTAGTGCAGTATGTATGAGCATTTCTCTAGGCAAAACAAAAAGGGGCTATATTGTATGGTATTTTATATTCCACTTATAAACTGAAGGATCGCGATGAGTCTATACTCGAATATAAAATAAGATTCCGGTTATGAGAAACCCCTACAACATCGTTTAAGGAAAGCGAGCACCTTTCTTGGACTCGATTATAATCGCCAACTGTTTAAGAGATATCAATCGAGATGCCTCCGATGGATAGGGCAAATTGGTGGAGGCGGCAGGAATTTCGAGAGAGCCAACGATCATTTGGTTATTTTTAACAAACACAGATATGGTGTTGTAGGTATTAATTACATTAGAAATATACTAGTAGGTATGTTACATATCTAATAGTATAATGCTAAAGTTACACTAGTCGAAAATTCTTCCTTACAAACGTAGTCTAGAGATTACTCCACTGTTTGACGATGTACGTTCAAAATAAAAAAAATATATCTATTTGTCTCATCTATCTATATGTATGGAAACAAAAATGTATAAAAATAATATATTTGAAAGTTATGAGCGTCGAACGTTTCTTATTTCAACACTAATTTTAACGCATCTTTGGGCGGAAATAAATAACATAAGAAGAAGGAAAATTGCAAAACGGCCTCCATACAGGGATAGATTAGTAATTCAACAATGCAAATAATTTTATTTTGAAAATATACATTTAGTAGTTTAATCATGATTTCTAGACTCCCAAAGGTCTGTTTATAAAAAATCGCGCGCTTGTGTTCGTCCTAAATCATTATCCATTTCGCTGCAAACTTATAAAAGTGCCAATTCGTACACGAACTAGCGTCTTACTGCTCATCACAGCGTCTATTTCTTTCGCACATGTTGTCGGATAAGATAGCATGCATTTTAGCCCCGCGCACAAAATAGTTCGTGCCGTCGACTAGTTCAACCTTAAAAGAGACAAATCAAAGAAGAGATAAGTGGATTAGGTGAGAGATGATAACGGGGAAAGAATGACCTAAACACTTGAGATGTTGACCGATAGTGATGTATAAAAAAAAAAACCGGCCAATTGCGTGTAGGACTTTGCACATTTAGGGTTCCGTACCAAACTGCAAAACCAAGATGGTTGTAATTGACAAAACCGGCAAAGTCCCAATCTGACTCGCGCAAAGAGGATGCCGTATAAACAGCTACATTCACCAAAATAAATAGGTAGCATTATTAACGTTCATAAACAATGAAAAATTTACTTAGATGTTCGAAAACTGTTGTCCGCATATATAAATTTATGTACATTTTATAAGTTGGTCGACTTGTATTCGAATTATTTTCATTTTAATTTCGTTATATATACTACTGCCGTGAATTTTTCACTTATCCAAAAGAAACCATTTAGCTGACAGGGGAAGGAGAGGGGACATTTGACTCTAAAAAACAATTTGCGCAAACGTATCCCTGAATGGAAAAATGGTTTTCACAGACCCGTAATACTTTTAAATGGTCTATCCAACGGTAACCCACACCATGGGATAGGGGAAAAAAAAACATGTCCACTTTACGCGTACAGGAGGTTTCTCCTTTTTGATTGTATTTATCTACTCAAAGCTCTAAACAACGACACTATATGTAGGTAGGTCAATTTTATTCACGCCCCGTCTTTTTCTGTATGGGAGCGCCCCTTAAAAACATTTAAGAATATTTTTGACAATTTAAATGGCTTTGGGTGCTCGTGGCTAAATAATAACAAACGCACAGGTCGATCATCAAGGTTAAGCAACGCTTGGCGAGGTCGATCCGTGGATGGGTGACCATTTCAACATACCGAGTTGCCTCCGTGCCTCGGCAAGCACGTTAAGCCGTTGGTCCCGGCTGTTATTTGAAGATCTTTGACAGTCGCTACGAGTAGTCAGAAGCTTGAGATCTGACACCAGTCTAGCCAAGGGGTACCGTGTTACCCAGTTACTGGGTTGTGGAGGTCAGATAGGCAGTCGGTCCATGTAAAACACTGGTACTCAGCTGAATCCGGGTAGACTGGAAGCCGACCCCAACATAGTTGGGAAAAGGCTAGGCAGATGATGATATATGGCTTTGGGTTAACATGATGAACATTAACTGTGAACATTTGAAGACTGTAGCAAACAGACAGACAGACAGAAAGACGGGCAGAAAGACGGACAAACAGACGGATAGAAAGACGGACAGACAGACGGACAGAAAGACGGGCAGACAAACAGACACGTGATTGACAGCATTAGTGATCCGTTTAGACCCTTCAGGTACCTTCAGGACCCTAAAAACTTACATAATTTCTAATAAGTGCGTAATATCGCCTAACGACGCTATTTAAATGGCGTCGCACCATCAGGCAGGTTCCTTAGGCCGAGATATCTGATGATAATCATTATTTTAAAAGAAATTTTCGATTAAGAATTCCGCTGTTTGGCACAAGGTGGTTATTTGGTTCATAGGTATCCGGTTGGCAAAGGCTGCCCTGAGGCACTCCATATTACGAAATATTCAGTGTAATGAATATACTTGACTTGCAAGCCAGATCCACATATGAATGTTTTGTTTTACGGAATGTGATATTATTCCACGTTCCTAAAGACAGTGACGGAATCGTGAAAAGTTTTGTTTGACTAGTTTAGTCAAACAAAAACTTAGGCTTAGCTTAGCTGGACTAACAAAGATTTAGGATAGGACTAGCGGCGCTGTGCACGTCGGGAATTTTAGGCTCACTGTAGCATCTATTTCTTTCAAAGTCTCCTTCTCAGTATTCGCCTTCTTTCTGACCATATCATTTTTATTACACACATTCCACGTAACGTTTACTTGGTATTCCATTCTATATTCAAGCTTTTGTCCGATGCTCTTCATTAGTCCACCTCAGGGGTAAACTCAATAACTAATATTCTACAGCACGCAGCAAAATATTACAAAAAAAGCAGATGGTGACTAATTTTCTCAGACTGATCTTTCCACGTGTTGTTATAATATCTAGAACTCTCAACTGACAAACTTTCATCACAGTTTGTGTAGTCCACACCATGTTAACACCATCGTTGCCGTACATGGTCAATCAGGCCAACACATTTGCAACACAAATTTCGCGTGCAGAAAATTACAGATTTTTATATTAAAACCCGTTGGAATTAGGCCCGTGCCAAAATGTTGAGGGCACCTATCATTATCCGCATTATAACTGATCCTGCATGCGATGGATTCATGTTTATATGGATTTTTAGCTTGAGGCGTCACTTTCGAATTCTGCATACATTTTTGTGATTCCAAGCATTTTGTCTGCATGCTTATCATTTTGAGCTTGTGTTTTAGCTTGTCGTATGTGGACAAAATCTTTTTTTATGTGTTAATTTTTTGTCACTTTAATGAAATATTTACGAGCAAAAAGTATAAGGCCACAATTAAAAGTTAGATCCATTAAAAATATAGCCAAAACATCCTCTACAGGAAATCGGGTCTAAAAAATCTAGTTAATATACAATTCGTGTATGATAATTTTAAAGGTAATATATACACATGGAGTGATATAGCGGTTACACCAAAACCGGACGGAAAAAATGTGTCTACGTGCGGAAAACAAAATGACTTTTCTAGTTCCTAAACGAAGTAACAGGTCCTAATAAAGAGGGTCCGTACAGAACAGGTTCTGGACCGTCCGATGCTTAGAACGTGTAAAATTGTTTTAACACGACGCCGCCGAGTTTTCTCCGATACCGCGAAGTGATTAGGCGCTGGTATTTCTATGAAACGTGCAACCGGCGCATGCGACGCTCAGATGACACTGCCCATAGCTTTCGTATGTAAAATAGACGGTTCAAGTCTGTTTTCCGAGACCGTTTTGATGGTGGTTTTAGAACTATTCAATATTCATGTATTAGCAACACGCTATGCAGGAATATTAAACATGGCAGCCTCTTTGGAGCCGTAGGTAGATGATGCTGCATTCGTCGAAAATGGTTGGATGTTCCTTATTTTACTTTAATGAGAATATAATCATAGTTTCATCATGACGCATAAGATGAAGTCTGGCCAAAACCGTGTGCAAATGTGCGGAGAACTGATTCTATGATTAAGATGGCCGTCTCTTAACTGTTGAGGCCTTTGGTTATAACTGTTTTAAGAAATAATCAAAGTACTCTGATTGCTAACCAAGAGTTCTTATTTCTTATGACTTCTACCTCGTGATGAATGATGTTTAGAGCATATGCCAACCAAGGCTATTTCATTTGGTTTTCAAATTGCTGCTATTAGCACCTTGGCAGCTCAGGTCAAAATACCATGGTGCGGCGTTTATTATACGGATTGCTGTGATTGGATTAACGGTTGGTTTTACGTCTTCAAAGGTCTTGTGGATTTAGCTGACACTTCATGTATTTATTAAATAGTTTACGAGCACAAATTGTAGAGATTGACTTTATGCCATGGATATTTTCTACCGGTAAACCCGGGCAGAAGATGCATTTCCTTTTATCTCTTTAAGTGAGATTTCTTTACCTTCCAGTTCATTATCGCAAACATTATGAATATTTTTAGAATTCAATACAAAAGCTGTCACGCTTACGTGGCTTCCTTCGGTATTATTAGTTTAACCATTCTTTTTGTTTCGATGCAGCAATGCACATTAGCGTGTTTTCCCAATTCTTAAGTAGTTATTCTTCGAACAGTGTATTGTGGAAGGTGGTATTGGGATCGTCTGTTGTCACTGTCGTCATCTCTTATCTGCCTGAGATATTTGGAATAGGTTAGGATTATGGTTGCAGGGGCTTTGTTAGGTGACAATAATATTTGATTACTCAAGGGTTAGGAACAAATCGCCTTTCAAGATTTGCCACTTGAAAAGGGTCATCTTAGTACAAAATCTGCAAGACTAGTTCACGAGGCAAATGTACATGGTACGAAGGTTATCTTTGCTGATCTCTTTATGTATGAGGAGACACCATAAACGACTAAACCCATTAAATAACTTAAAGGAAACGATGTGGGAGATTCGTTAGCCCGATACTATCTGACACTGATTATGATTTAATATAAGTGACGGGTATTAGTTAAGAACAGGTTAGGCTAATCTGCACTATTAATATCATTAGAGTGTGAGGAATGTTTTGCGCAACTACGTAATGGCTTATACATGGTGCTGTTGCGGTACAGTGTAAGTTATACAGGTTGTTGCTTTTGGGCTGGTAGATACTCTTGCTCAGTTATGGTTTTATGAAAAGCTATGTACATTTCTCGCCAAACTTAACCGGTCTAAAGTTGGATGCAATGGCTGCGCAGTAGAAAATCTCCTAAAATAGCAGCGCTTTGCGATGCGCATCGAAAAGCCAACTTCAGGGCGGCCAAGTAAATTGGCGAGAACTGTACTTATATTAGAAAAATGCCTAGTAGCTAGTACCACAATCTTGAACTTAAATGACGCCTCTGTATTAGGAATTGTAAGAACCAAAGCTAAGCCTCATCAATTACATGCTAAGATATAAATTAAGAAGACATTTTGGTTTAGTACCTTGTTAAAGTTGTTAATTTATTTCGAGATTTTTTAAGACTTACTCGGTGCCCCCAAACACGTCGTTAAAGGCAAAATTAAAATACAATCGTGTTTATATTACGGACATTTTACCCACAATAATGCACCGAGTCCCCGTTTCGACCAATCATTCCCTTTTACGACTGAATTCCGAGAATAGATATACCGCACATAGCTAGGCATAAACATCGATTTCAATATTTAACTGATAAAATCATCGTTTTTTTTTGTTGACTCAGTACCTAACGTTTGGTTGGTTTATGTTTATTTCTCGATTCTGTTTGCAATACAAGCATGGACGGGAGCAGTATTTGTTCACAGATAAGAGATGGACTTATACGTAGTTTATCTATCCCGTATCGATATAAGACCGATCACCGCGCGTTATCGTGAATAACAACATATTTTAAGTAGATTCTAATAATTTAGGCGCTCGATAAAGGCGCCACTCTAAAAAGCTCGCACACCACTACATGCGAAATCTTAACGGAATCTAAGCTAGGATATTAAAAATTATATTTGTTTTTTACATCTTGTATAATATATTTTCTTTTTAGCTCATTTCTTATGAACATGTAAGTAAAGATATAATCAACAATAAAAATCTTTTACGATCATTTGACTAATTAATAAATTCTCCGAAATAATAAACGGGAAGGATTTATATTTTCCGAAATGATATGAACAACGATTTTTTTTACCTTTACTTGTTTTATTTTTACGATTCTTCGCTAAGAAATTATCGCTCGATCTAAATTCAACAACACTACCTACTACAGTAATCGTTTAGACACGTTTAGAATTAATTAGCAAACAAAACAAAAATGGCGGTCTAACATGGCGCCAACACAAATTTGCGAAAAACAATTGACATGCAAAAAGAGGAGGCAAAATCGTTCTTTATTCAAATCGGCGACTAACAAGAAACAAATGAAGAGCTCTAAATACCCGATACGGAATGCGTCACTTGTTGTTGGCAGGCGAAATATTATATCATTTGCTACGTGGCTAGCATAAGACGCCGAGGTCCTGCATATTTGCATAAGCTAAGTGATACCTGAATATTTATACTCGTGTATAAATGTCGGGTACGCGGAACACCGCTTCGCAACCACTTGATTTGCATAAATATAGTTTTATAAATCTACATTTCTTGCTATCGGTAACGAGACGTTGACTTTGAATTTGTTCCTCCTGCGTTTTAGATTCAGATTTAGGTAAGAGAATTGTTTTTGTTGAATGACATTATAATAATGTAGTTTTAAGCTGATTTTATTTTTAGTTTTATATGTGGCATTATTGACAGTCACAAAACAAGAGAACACTAGATGAGTGCGTAAAATGTCTCAAAAGAAAATAAGTAGGTACATATTCACCATTCAGCGAGAAATATTTGAAATCCGACCGACCCGACAATCTTTTTTAGATATTCTAGTGTGATTCTAGAACGTAATATAAATTGGAAACGCAAAAGCTTTTTTAATCTAAATACCTTCCTTCATGACAACAAAATACTAAACCAACAAATAGTTGTTATTTACGTTTAAAATTTACATCACCCACACTCTGTCCATTCCTGCCTTATGACTCAAGTTATAGAGTTTAATTTCCCTTGACTGTTACAGTTTTAGTCTACGAAGGTGGTAGCCTACAGCGGGCCGAGTTTATGACGGATGTACACAATAACACACAGGAAGTTCACGGTCGTACAAGCCCTACTATGAAACCTGTTGGATTCACTTTCTATCCTTCGATGTTGGAGACCATTGAATCAAAAGATATTCTAAGCAAATTTTTTGTAGCCTTGATTAGGATGCCATTTTAGGCGTAAAGTTGTAGCTCCTAAAAATTGTTGGTCCAATAAATTTTCAGCTTGGTTAATTATACCTTCTACTGTTATTCAAAGGTCGGATCAACCATTTGTCATTAATAACTTAAGACGACGACTAACGCCAACGACCTTGAGTGAACAAAACGCGCCCTCGTTTCTCACCCGCGCGACCCGAAATTTAGTAGTTTTTTGTACTTTTCTTATTATTCTATGACTGTAAAAAAAAAGCTTCAGATCAAAATGTAGATAATTAAATTGTCTTTGATATGGTGTCGATTTCATTAAAATACGCCCAGCGGTTTTGTTGTGATTGTCGTGTTTTTGTCCGTTTTAGAAATCGTTAATTAAATTATTATTCGTTATTTTAATTTTCCGTTTTAACTTTACAAATTAATTACACTATGTTATACGAATAAAACTCAAAATTTGCTCAGATGAAATTATTAAGAAAATGGTCTAATATAACATATATTTTTTCCAATAAATTACGTCTAGCCATTTAGACGTGATTCTCATTTTAAAATCAGCTACTACTTCTTTCAAGAACTTACAGGCAACATTGCATGTACGTAGTAAGTACGTATCGGGGTTGTTGCGAACATCAGCATAATTTTCAATATCAGCATCAATCGAACCTGATTTTAATGCTGAAGTTCGAGTCGTGGCTTGTTTTCTGAAGGGGGCTTATGGCACTTGTTCTTTCGTGAATAATTCTTTGCTTATTTTGACACACTTTAGGAGCAGTGGTGGCCCAGTGGTAACAGCCCCGAGTAGGACGTAGGTTCAAACCCAGGCAAGCGCTTTCACATCATCAGCCTATTAATGTTCCCACTGCTGGGACACAGGCCTCCTCTCTGTGAGAGGGAATGGGCCGTAATCCACCACGCGGGCCCAGTGCGGCTAGGTGGATGTCACGTCTTCGAATTTCTAGTTCTAGGACATGCCGGTTTCCTCACGATGTTTTCCTTCACCGTTTTGAGAGCAGTGGTGAAGAAATAATTTACACAAAGTAAAGCGCCTGCCTGGGCTCGAACCAACGACCTACAACTTGTAAGTCGCGGCCGATACCACTGGGCCACCACTGCTCCCTTTAGGCGCTTTACTTTGTGTAAATAATTTCATTTCAAAAACGGTTATGGAAAATATCGTGAGGAAACCGGCATGCCCTAGAACCAAGAATTCGAAGACCTGTGACATCCACCCGCTCAGGACCCGCGTGGTGGGAACAGTAAACAATCTGATGATGATTATCATGAACGTTTTATTTCAAAACCAAGGAAAACTCCAACTTTTGCATATCACACTATTTTTATTTATTTAAAATATTATAAAGGCGAAAGTCTGTGATTGTGTATGTTTGTTACTTCTTCACGCTCAAACGGCTGGACGGATCTGGATGAAATTTGGCACAGAGATAGATTATAGCCTGGATTAGCACATAGGATACATTTTATCCCGGGAATATGTTCCTTCGGGATAATTTTCGACATTCACACGCGGGCAGAAGCTAGTAACCACAATAGATCCCAATAGGTCGAAGTGTCCGAGTTGGTTCTCGGCCCCTCCATAAGATAAGATAAATTCATAATCGTCAGTACTCTACCGTGTTTTTTAGAGTTAAATGTGCATCA
Source organism: Orthosia gothica (assembly GCA_949775005.1). Taxonomy (NCBI): domain Eukaryota; kingdom Metazoa; phylum Arthropoda; class Insecta; order Lepidoptera; family Noctuidae; genus Orthosia; species Orthosia gothica. Next base: position 10,666,033 of record OX459039.1, on the reverse strand, counting down.
GCAACAACTCTGGTTCGTATGTAGGTAAACTGTAGTTATCGATACAATTTTATATATTGCTCATATTTAAGCCAACCAATATTATAAATATTTTAGACTGAAAAAAAGGCTTTTAATGTAATAAGGGTTCCTTTCAGTCGAGAATATCAGATACAACCTACGGTGTCTAAGAAATTCTTTGGCAGTTTCACGAACCCTATAATAATATCTGCTCGAAATATCGACGCATCGACCACAATAAAGGCTGTATATCAAATTTAAAAAAAGAACGAGTAAGCAAGACGTCAGATAGACGCGATATCTTCGGTCGTGGCCGGGCGTCGTCGTCGTGCCGCTCGTATCGGCCCATCTCGCTCCCTCGCCGCTCACGACTCAAAACAAAACTAAACAGAGCATTCTGGAGATTAGAGACCACATCGACTCAATCTTGAAACGATGCTGACTGACGGTGATGGCGGTTTGATCAGCTCTTGAAGTTATGAACCTTCTGAATAGTCTAATGAACTGGTAAGAAAAACAAACGAGAATATTGTACAACAAAATCTGTTTAAGGGTGCTTTTTCACGAAAGATTTGTGAAGTAACTAGCGGTGCGAGGACTCTTTTGCTCAAGTGCATTTCTAGCTCCGCTAGCCTTTTTCTACCAGAGGTCAAACTAGGAAACCGTAAACCGCACTAGGACAGTAAAGTGGTCCCTTTGGCGGTTATTTTCCTCGCCTATCGCCCAGCTACATTGTATATATCTAGTGGTGAAGCACCAAGATATCCAAAATTAGAGAATCGACCAGATCATAGCCAGAAGTGTTTTCAATGTTGGTGAAGAGCATATACAAATAATCTCCTTAAATATTGTTTTGAAGAATTAAGCGAAATATATAAAGGAAAAAAAAGCGTGTTTCTTTAATTGTACTCTTTAGTTAGATAAATCTAGAGATCTTAATGATAGATTAGATACAGTGTTCTCATAGAAACGAAAGATTTCGATGTTTGAGACTGCCGAGAACCGAATTGAAATGCTGTAAGTCATCCTTATTCAATTTTGTATTGTGAAAATTGTATCTAAATGAAATCGCTGCGCTGTTTAAAATTGCCTGTTTTTTTATGCTCAAAAATAGATTGTTCGGTTTTTTGAAAATTTAAGACTTCGAATTTAGTAGGTAGGTATATTTGGAGTAATCTAAACCTACTATATATCTGGTTATTGGCTTAGGCTTTGTTATCTTTCATAATTTCAAGTTTATCAACTTCAAAAGTTTAAATAACTATTGCCTAGTTTTTGTCGATACCTTTTGCATTTTCTCGTTCTAAATTCTCAACAATTCGTTCAACTTTCCTCCTAAGTTTGGGTATCAAATGTAGGTGGATGGAGTGAACTTTCTATACTTTTTCCAAACAGACGTACGTCGTAACCCGTCCCACTGGTGACCCTCCCATGCGTAGGAAGATAAGTAGGTGATGCACTCTTAAATTCTATTCCGCCACTATGTAGGAAGTTTACTGGAATATGTTACTTTTACTGTTATCGTCTTTTGTTTCTAGTTCTGTTATTCTTGTATACATTTTTGGCCCTGTTGTTTTCCATTTATGAAATGCCCACATATTACATTGTTCATGACCTATGGAAAGATCATGGAGTCAAAAAACAGGCTGTCCATTTGGAAAACTGAGAATAATCGGTTTAAGGAGTAAGGAATTCGATCGTGATTTTGAATTTCATCAAGAAGCACTTGTATCAGGCACATGCATCCAACGCGTCCTGTGGCGAGCTCATTACTTGTTCAATTAGGTAACACACTCTAAAAAGCCTCATCTTTGTTTCTCATATACGAGTGAAATTCCTTAGTCGTTTGACGTGAGCGTGTTGGGTTAGTTAGTCGACGCACGCGCCGCTTGCCATTATAGTGTTACTTTTGCTCGTATTCCAACTACGGACACAAACAACTTTGTGTGTCGAAATTTTCCTACATTTCTCTTCTGTGCTGACACGGTAAATTTTTGTGTGTCTATTAAAGGGCTGGCCTTGGTTGTTTGTTAGAAGTTTTCATAGTGAGTTTAACAAACACCGTGTAATAGAATTTTTGTTGGGGCAATGGTATGTAACCGTATGCAGATGTTTGATGTTAATTTTGAGGAGTTTTTAATTTAAAGGATTTTACAAAATCATGTCAAACACAGCGTTCGACCTCATTACAGTCGTCTATTGTAAAGTACTATGGTATACACGAAAGATGAAGAAGATAATGTTACATGGTAAATAGAAACTGTATCAACCCCATAAGTCCGCCCTAGGCTTATTGGTGATAGGCACCAATTTTATTCAATGTTGCGCTCAACTTTTAACTCAATAATTATGGTGGTTGGCAACTCTAGATTTCCTAATGCTATGCCCGTAGGATATGATGCATATTCTAAGGTTACAAACATTCTTGTAAAAAATCGAATCCATTATTAAGTTTATAATAGGGTCCTTAAAACATCTGATAATAACACACCATGGGAGTTTATTTCGGTCCTTTTGTCCGATATTACAAACTTTACCAACGTCCATATCAGACGGTATAGTGCTTATGTCGTGGCAATAGGGTTTATTTTCTTTTACTTCTTGCTTACTGATACGAAAATCGCATTTAGATGTAGTATCATTCTTTGTTCGCGCCGCGTTTGTAATTACAAATCGAAGCTTTTGAAAAGAATCAGAGGATTGAAGAGGAATAGTACGTAGACGTATAATTTTGATGCTGTATCATTGACATCGAAGAATAAATTCGAGTATCCTTTTTGTTTTAATATACTAGCATTGTAGCAACTAAAGCTAGCTCGCATTGGGCTCGGAATAGCAAAGTTTGCATCCTTTCAAAGTCGCTTCAATTTTCAGAAAAAGTGATTTGTTTTGGTGTGCTGGTACAGTTCCCGAATATAATATACACCACTTCTATCCTTTATTTCGTATAAAATATATCTTCACAGAACACTAGATAAGTATGAAAACTGCTATAGGTACCTAAGAAAAGCCACTTCTATAAAATCAAAGCGTTGTTTAGCACGATTCCGAAGCAGGCTCCGGGCGCTCCCAAGTTTTTCCCTTTTATTTTTACGGGCAACGCGGTACAAATTTGTAAGGGCCCAACACGAGCCGTGTTCACGCACGATGCCTTTTTTATTTCTTTTTTAATATATGACTCGTTTTGTATCGACCTCGGAGTACCTCGAAGGTCGACCCATGATTGGATGTTGGTCTTTTTTGAAACGGTCCAGCGTCTTGCCGACTAGAAATCACTTTATTACACCAGTGATGAAAGTTCCATCTTTTTATTGCTACCAATTTCTCTCGTAATTAGTTTATTTGGAATATCTTTGTGGCTTGATTTTAATTTGGGGAGTTGGTTGGAGTTTTGTCCCAGCATAAAGGCTTAAATTAGGAGCTGCTGTACATTTTCTGATTTGTGGTTATCATTACTCTTTGAACATTTTGCGGGTGCACAATGGTTCGCAGCGATTTCATGCAATTAGAAGAACACTTCTGTTCTGAAACCGCAATCGAAGTGGCTTACACACTGTGAGCTGTGGAAGTAATATTCATCCTTTACACTTATCCCTATAATTTAATACTTGCTCGCAATACCACACAATGATGAGCTGACATTACATCTCATTTGGGTTCCTTTGTTGCTTTACTGTTTTCGGATATTTACATATTTTCTTTTATGAAGTTTAGTTTGGACGAAACAAAGACTTTTTTATACTAATACGATCTTTCAGACGGACATTTATTTTAAAATAAGCAGTACCTTTGTGCTCACCTACATATTGTGAATTTTCTTTATAAAGTATTTCGTGTGTACATTCATGATTATTTGGCCGCGAAATAACAAGAATGATATATTCCAAACATCTAGACGGCCATTACAATTTTATTTATCTGTCTCGACGAATTGCTTAGCCGGTGCGTTTGCGTACTGCACATGTATGATGCATTACGTCTTGTTTGCGTCCCTCGCCTTGATATTCAGACAACGGGCGCTGCTTAGCATTTCGGTGATTGACACGTAGTAAACACTACTGTCACTAAGGTGGTCATATCGCGTACCCACAGAATTTCATGAGTAAACACGCATACGATTAGCGCTAAGGTATTTTAAATTGCTAAACTATGTATGGAGAGTGGAGCGTGCGTCAAACGATGCAAAATGCATTGGACGTGTACCGGGACAACCAGACAGCGCTTGGATGGAGATAGATAGAAAAGGTTGTATGTTAACCTTCTTTAACTTATTCGGTCAGGGTTGCTCTTGCGGCATACATACAGCAAGAGCAACCCCAGAACTACCCGAAAATTCTTTAAGATGCACTAACTTTCTTAAAAGAATAAAAAGTGTATCTACTTATGTTGTTATAAAGAGCATGCTAGCCCCAATGAAGACGTTTCAAGCCCAGTTGGTGATACAAAAAGTATGTAACCACCAAGTAAACAGGCATTATTAGAATCAAAATAACCACATATGTATGTAACTATTAAGCTAAACTATTTAGTAGTGGACACGACACATTGCCTGTCACGACAAATGCTTGTGTGGTCGAAATGACCAGAAATCTCGGACTATTTCAACTCTCAATTACTGAGGATGCAAAGTCCAAGCTACGCTGGCAAATGTGTAGTTAGAGACTTGACAAAATTATAGGCTTAGAGCAGGAAAATGTGATTTAGAGTAACGTTTCTAGATTATTCGTTGTGGGAAAATAAATAGAGTGATTACGAATTTTAGGGCAAAGACCACCATGAAACATTTTAAAGGTACCTAGTAAGAGTAAGTACCTCCAACCGATTGACAAAAGAGAAACGAAGATTATAGTAATTAAAGTTAATATAAAGTTAAAAGCAAACATTTTTAATTCGACATTTCAATCTAAATTACTATCGGTTATAATATCAGCAGTTACGGGTTCGACTCTGCTGAGGTCTTCACTATGACTTAGGTTTTTAACTATATTGTATCAAACAACTATACATCAGTGAGATCAGTTTCACGTACTATTTCGTCATTACTTCAATTAATATCTGATAGTCGGACTCGAAATCTCTACATATTCACGTTGCCTCGTCGTAACCAGAACCCGTTCAAAAACTTTGTTTCAAGAGAAATGGCGACTTGTTTACATGAGGTAAATAATAACCTGGTTAATGACTTATATTTCTACCATTACAGAGTAATATAATTATATACTATTTTCAGCACTCTTTAATTGCACTGATTACGTGCGTGAAATGCTGCAATACCGTTGTTGTAATATCAGAAATGTGTTTAAAACTTAATCATGAGTCTTTAATTTATGTTAAGGCACGATCGTTTGAGTACCTATGTGATGGAATAGGTTTCTATGTAATGCCACGTAAATTCCTAGAGAATCTTACAAAATAATTACACAATCTCTTAGCGAAATGTCGTTAAATCTTCAATTGACTTTCAAAAATAACTGCCAAGGAAAGTTTCGCACCAAACAACGGCGCCAAAGGGAAAATTGCATGCGCCATCTTGGAAATCAGACTATAGCGCATGCGCCCTCGACACGTTTAGAAGAAATAAAACCTACGTGGTATACGATAGCGGCGTACAAACTTATTTGATCGGTCGTTCAACCATGTCGATGTTGCATTTTGCTCTAACGTATGTGTGCGTCCCGCTCTCTCGTACCGTTAAGGTGGTATGCCTGAGTTATAGCATTCCGATGTTACCACCACCACTTCGGAGGCTGTGCGGCGGGCGCGTAATAGTAAGTTACATGTGATTTTATCCTTAGGTACAATGTTTCTTACGAGGTGTGAACGCCCTCTGGTATTAGAAAATTAATTGATGAATTTTTAACCAGGCACATTACTTAGATGAACGGATCACTTCTAATAGCTATTACCTAATTAAGAGCTGTTCAATAAAGAGTTCGCTTATTTAAAATTGTAAACAAACCTAGATATTTCTTAGTGTTATCTTAGTCTAAATCCCAAAATCTATAGACTTATAGCAAGGTTTACAAGGTTAATACTGGTTTAGATGTTTTGGCCTAAATTAAACTAGACTAGACTTCGATTGTATCCGTCTAGGTACTTAGTCTAGCTATTATTTTAAGTCTTGTCCCTATCTTGTACTACCTATCTAGCAGATTCGAGATTGGATCTGTGGTCAGTTCACGTGAAATTCTAAGAACTTGTTGGCAATCAACATTCTTATTAGTTTATCCTTGTTTTGATCGTGTTAACATTTATTGAGATAGTGTTCCTGTTTATTTCTTGGTGTAATTGGAAAGTCTAGGGAATATAGCATGCTTGGTAGGTGGTTTAAAATGATGGGTCATGCATAGGGTTTTCATAACCATGGCTCGACGGTTAGTTTGGTGCAATTTTAAAAGACATTTCTTGAAAAAGCTTTTTTTTAAGCTTCATAATTTAGTTTTGTTTAATTTACGATAATCCCGTCAATGATAAGAAATTCAAAGAAATAATAGCAAAGGAGAGCTCGTGGCTAAATAATACAGACTACAGCCGCACGGGTCGATCTTCAAGGTTAAGCAACGCTTGACGAGGTCGGTCCGTGGATGGGTGACCATTTCAACATACCGAGTTTCCTCCGTGCCTCGGAAAGCACGTTAAGCCGTTGGCCCCGGCTGTCATTTGAAGATCTTTGACAGTCGTTACGGATAGTCAGAAGCTTGAGATCTGACACAAGTCTTGCCAAGGGGTATGGTGTTACCCAGTTATTGGGTTGTGGAGGTCAGATAGGCAGTCACTCCACGTAAAACACTAGTACTCAGCTGAATCCGGTAAGACTGGAAGCCGACCCCAACAACAATTGGGCAAAGGCTAGGCAGATGATGAATAGCAAAAAAAAAAAACCGACTGCTGAAGAAGCTAACTAAAGAGAAGTAAACAAGAAGAAAAACATGCTGTGCAGATGAGTAAAAAGGCCGCGTACACTCGAAAGGATGAGTTTGATGGCTATACAAAGCAGTTCCTCAATCACAATTAATTTCAAGTTTCGCGTGGAAGAAGCCGGATTCCCGTGAAGATGACTAACGCTCCAAGGTGAAGCGAAACCCATCGATGACTTGATACCGTTTATCACATCGGTCACAGCTTGAACGATTTGAAGTCCTTCGTTCTCTAATTTCAAAGAACCCACACACTATCCAATACCAAGAAACAACTCGATTATGGAATATATCTACTATAACTAAGTAATTACAGCAACACGTGTTGATAGAAAAACTTAAACTGCGCCAGCCAAGGTCGGTGCTAGAATCGGCGACCATCCAATTCATGCCGAGACCCGTACTTCAGAAAGCCCCGCATGGATTTGAAGATCTTAAGAAGTCCTTACATAAGTTACCGACATAGTCCGAAGAATTGCGAAACTTAAATGGCAGTGGGTAGGGCACATTGCTCGCAGAACGGATGGCCGAGGAGCCGAAAAGTTCCTGAATGGTAACCGCGAACCGGAAGACGATGCGTTGGAAGGCCTCCCACTAGGTTGACTGATAACCTGGTTAAGGTTGCGGGAAGGTGCTGGATGTGAGATGCACGGGATCGGTCAATGGAGCGATGCCTATGTCAAGCAGTGAACGTCTTTCGGCTGAAATGATAATGATGATGATGAGGAAATCCTTCGTTACTGGTAGTCAGAAACCAGGCAGTCTATCAACCAGTCCTACCAAGGATGTGGCGTTACCCAGTAACTGGGTTGTTATGTTAGTTTAGCTGTCACCTTCAGCTGCATTCGATAAAACTGCAAGATCTTCCCTAAATATTTGGCAAAGGCTAGTAAATTGATCTACCAAGAAAAGATGACGACACGGTTATAAATTTAAATTAACGAGTCAAATAAATATTACTCAAAAAAAACGATGCATTAGATTCGTAACTGATAAATCAGATAAATCTTTAACTACGTACTGGCCAACGTATCGCCAAATAAGGACAATCGTTCGCATGACGCGAGTGACGCGAGAACTCGTTGTCTTTCAATGAATATTGAATAGAATCGATTCCATATTTAGTTAGAATCTGTATCTCAGCGTAAATTATAAGAAAAGTTAATTTGAACTTTATAATTAAACGAATAAGGTACAGTAATGTTTGAAGTTGAGTCTGCAAGCGAATAATATGCAATCAGCCAATGGTTTGTAGCTTGCAACTATGCAAAGTGATGTCATAGATTTGTTGGTATGAACCGTGTATTAAAATTATTAAAAATCCGACTTTAAAGGTGGCTCTTTGGTTATTGTTATGTTCGTCATGTCTTATTTTGCCATGGCTGTAAATACTTATTGGTGTTACTAAATACATACTGTTATAATTTCAGAGTGTTGGATGATCGTTGGGAAGATGCTGTACGACCTGAGCTGCAACGGGGGTCGTACAAAGAAGGACACCATCTGTATTCCACGGAAAAGTGCATTTTTCAGGCTATTTTACAAAAAAAAACATCATTCTATAGTTTCTATAGCGCAACTAATAGATATTATTTTGGTACTGATTTTATAATCAGGTAACTTAAATCAGATTAATACAAATGGTTTGCTGTTAAATGCCATATAAGGCAATCAGCGGCCACGGAGCCAAAAACGCATTATACGTAGGCTGACAGATACTTAGTATAAAGATGTTTCGTAAATCACAAACTGGATTAGACTTTAAGACATCACTGCATAATATACATATTTGATTATTTATTTGTATTAAATATAAATGTTTCTACCGATCCATTGGGTGTGTAAGTCAGCGCCTGATAGTTTTGTGTTCTGTTCACAAAACGCGCGCGCGCGACAATTTGCTATTTAAGTTGCTAAGGCATACTGTGCATTTGAATAATAACGGGTGTATGACTACTAATGAATGTCCATGATATATGCATGGAACATTTTGCGAGAAATTTACCAATGCTATTTGTCCAAAGTGATATTTTAAAATCACAGTTATTAGAAAATGAGCCGCCACCCTGATGTCAAAATGGTAGGTGTACTTGTAGGTTCTAATTAAATCTAAACCTGAACAAATTACCACCTATCCGAGTGTGAAATGCCTGCCTTAGTATATTATACGAGCAATATACGTTACCATATTAACAGCATAACAATATGCTATTAACTATTAAAGAATAATTTAAAATATAAGCTCTCCACATTAAGTGCCTGTCCGAGTTTTTTAGCAACTAGTTGTCTGATGCTAGATCTAAATTATAGGGATTATATCAGTGCTTGTATGAAATAACAAGTACTGCGACTTAAGGTAATGATACTTGACAAAATTTACTGATTGTATATATCCTCAGAAGTACTAATGAGAGGAGACAAACCTATCTTCAAAATAGTTTATTTCTGTCAATATTATTTTTCTACAGTCCTTTGCAGGTTACTAGAGCCATCTGTTGAAATTATGATTGATTTCACCATATACCAGTGGACATCTTTCAAGAGAAACGGTGATTATGACGATGCGTTCAAGATATTAAGGATTACAGTACACTTAAACCTTTCAGGGTAAATTCTCTAACTAAATGATGGTGAAAATCTTTCCACACTGGTTGGAAGGATAGATATAAAAATAACTGTAAGCTTAGCTGTTAGCTCTGTCGGTTGTCTACGGTTTCGACAAATGATCTTTAAGCATCGCGTTTATATGTATGTATTATACTTACACATACTTTGACCCACATTTAGTGTTTCATTCTATTTTGTTTGTTATTTATATATTATTCTATTTTATTTTATTTCCTGTTTCCGTTATTGTGTCCGTGGCATCAACAGTAGGCCCTATCAGAATATCAGCGCAGCGTTATTACTTTTTTTGGATATCGCTGCACATGCTGAGATAGGAGCCTTTTTGGTCTCGCACAGGGTTTTTATTTTATTATTGTTTAAGTGTATGCTTATTTTCTCGTGTCTCCTGTGCGGGTCACAAATAAATATTTTTCTTTCTTTCTTCCTTAAGAAAAATACCTTAAAATGTCGATTGTACACCAGGTGCACGATTGTTTTTTCTAATGTGTGACTCTAATTAGACGCTCAATAGGTTAAATCAGTTTGTATTTGAGTCCACCTCTATTGGACTGTGTAATTTTTTTCTTGGCGACCGCTTTTGGGTTTATAATAATGTTAGTTTCTTCTTGCTCTATTTTTTTAAATATGTACTTAAATGTCATATTGTGTTCTATACTGAGAGTTGATTATTTCAGCGATCCTTTTTATTAGGTAATATCAGGGAGTAGGTATAAAATATTTAGTTCCAGGTGAGCCCGGTATCCCGGCAGAGCCTACTGTCAACGGGGCTTAACCCTGTCCTGGGGAAATAACTAAGAAAATTTTCAAATCAAGTGCGCGTTTAGTGCGTACTTATGCATTTTGCATTAGGTACTGTCTCATTTAGGCGGCTTGGATTATTTGCTGTTCATTCATAGGAAGGACTTACTTACGTATTAAGACGGTACCCTGACCAAGAAATCGGCATAAGATATGAGCATTCCTATTGGTCTAGCGGCACTGGTGGCGCATGAATTATAGTAGTGAATACGCCCAGATTTTAGAATAAAATCTTTATAAAATCGAATTTTGGTCTTTTGAAAAAAATAATTCTACAAAAATGTTCGTTATTAAATTGATATATATAGACGATCGTTCAAGAAAAGACAATAAAACCATATTACCTTAATTGTTTACAATATTAGTGCTTATACATATTTATCTTATACATAAAGTACCTGCACCGCATGCTCCGTAATCTGTACATTAAGGACCATAATGCTTGCGTCAGCGATTGGTGTTGCCGTACGTAGCTGAATTATACTGGGAAAATCAAAATATTTAAAAGCTGTATTTGCCAACGACACACTAAGAAGAAGAAATATGACAGCATAATTTGAAGTTCCATTTTTTTCATTTATAAATTAAATTAATGAATTTATACATGTATAAAGGAGTAAATATTATTATATTTAAAAAATCATCATTAATAAAAAAAATAATAATAATAGATATACATTTTAAAGTTGCACTTTTGTTATTTTCAAAACTAGCTAGTTAAATATATACGCAAAAAAAAAAAAACACATTTATTTACTTATTTAATTAAAAAATACATGAACCAGTTGGATGTTATGCACAAAAATGATCAGAGTTGCATTTTATAGCTTGATTATAGATAAAAATGAAAAAAAAAAAAAATTACAAACTTTGTTTTGCGGTCGAAAAATTAAGTGTATATTTCTTGAATTTCGTATCGAATTCTTTTACAGGACACTATTACATATGTGGACCTCGCGTTTGGTTGGTTTTTATTGAGTAATAAGCGAGAAAATCAATAAATAAAAGAAAAGCTTCTAAAACGAGGTAAGTAGTGTCATCTAGTGCAATCAGACAGAACTAAGGAAAGGAATTTCATTTCACGCCATCTATCGGGTATGTGTTAAACTACATCGACGAATCATGGCGCTGCTGTACGATACGAATGTGAAGTCGTAGTCGTTACTTAGGGTTGCGTGAGTCGCTGTACAGATGGCGCTAGTAGTGTGCGCTGACTCGCTGAGTTCTCTGAGCAAATTAATATTTTAACAACAAATTTTTGCTTTTATCTTTAAAGTAAGGTATGGTATTTATTTGCAGTATACGCACAACTTTCGGATGTAAAAGTGGAGCATATTTGCTTGGCGCTAGCTGTGCTATTAAGCGTTTTGATTTTGCCGATTTGCCGTCATCTCACGGTTGCAACACTGCCAGCAAACATGGGTTGCTATTGGTTGAAAAACACACGTTCGATTTTAGCATACAGATAGCGCGGGAATCGCAGTGGCGCCGCAGCAATGTCTGTCCACAAACACCTTTAGGGCTCACTAAGAGTAAAAAAATTCTGTGCTTTAGGGTCCGTTGCCACACTTCGAATTTGGGTATCCTATTCTATTTAATTTTTTACTTAATTGGAATAAGTAAATTAAGTGTATTTTTTAAATGCAAAAAAAATGGTAACCGAGTAATGGAAAAATCTAATCAAAATCTAACGCGTCGTTGTGCCGACAGAGGTCGCCTTTCGGTTTACCAAACAAAAATGAACCCGACGATTGCTTGTTAGCGCGATCATCGCTTTGCTTTAGGGCCGGTCCACACCGGGAAGACGTGCCTGGATGAAATTCGAAGAAGCCAGATACTTTGCACTGCACAGCGCGAAATATCTGGATTAGTTAGCACGGGCACTTGCATGCGCCTGTCAGTGAAGCATTGCTGCGTCGAGCTGCTCCTTGAAATGCAGCACGGGGTGTGCTAATTTGATTTCTCTCAATGAAATGTGTACAACTGCTGTATGAGGTCCTGGGTTCGATTCCCAGGCCCAGCAAAGTGTTATAGGGGGTTTTCCATCTGAAATGACTTGTCCCGGTAAATCACCAACCGTCTTAATAATAAACACGGAATAAAGTTATACAGGGAATAACAAAGGAATACCCATACATTTCATAGGTTTAAACTTGGTATAACTTTATTCTGCGTTTATTAATAAGAGGGCAAGGGTTTACTACGTGGAGTGGGACTTACCCCCAGTTTCGCTGCTCAAAATTATCGGAGAATTAATGTGACAAATTGTCAAACACGCTTTATCTACTGTGATTGGTTGAATGAATTTTCAACAGCCAATCGCAGCCGATAACGCGTGTCTTCGTTTACGCGGTACCGAAGGACGTGGTGCGGGCGCGCGACAACCACTGGTGATGTTATGTATGTTTTTGTAATTACCTATCTGGCTGACAAGTGAATAAAGTCGGAAAAGTGTGAGGTAGGTTATACTGGCTGCACATTATTGACAAAAATAAAACTGAAGTCTCTTTCACTTCACTTTTGTGACGGTAATGCTCAGTTCCTTTAATTCTTTACACACAATCGCAAAACAGCACGAAAACGCACGAACTTCTAGAAGATCACAATCTCGAACAACAGAGCAGCTTTGCGGCTAACACAGAAACTTTTTCTTTATAGGTACGTAAGTAACGCAAACTTCGCGGTAGGGCGTCAGAGATGGTCTGTAATCAAATATCTGTTAAGTGATGCATGAAATTAAGGCCCGGCGTTGCCCGGCCGTTGCCCCGACACGTAGTGAGCTGCTGATGAGCAGCTAATTGGTATTTATGTTGCAGTCAAATATTCATTTTGTATCCTTAGGATCAGCACATTGGGACGCGGATAAATTTGAAAAAGAGTTACCGCGGCCCTGGCTCAAGCAACTGAAGGAACACGGGTGGGTTTTAGTCAGTAAAAGGGGGCCTTTTACTGACTAAAACCCACCCGTGTTCCGTGTTCCCGCCTCACCCAGAGCGGGAGAAGTCATTGGATGATTACACACCCAAAACAAAAATAGGATCAGCACATTGACATCAAACATCATTCTAACATAGCATATTCACCCCTCACTCCACAACACGTACCTAGGTACGCGGTCCCACTTAGGTCTATTTGCTAGTCTACTTCCAAAGGTCCAAACTAGTTAACTATAATTGTCATTTATGCCTTACTTTGCAGAGATTTACATGGTTTGCAGTGTAGGTGTTCTTGAACTACAAAGTAACTCCACCTTTCTATCGAGATAAAAAAAAAACGCGCGGATTTCTTAGAATGTCGCCTTCGACTATACGTCAATGTGCTTTGACCCTTAGGTACCAGAAAAACTTCGTGTTGGTTCGTTCTTGTTGGATTCAATTCAATTTAGAAGCCTTGATTCAATAAGTTTGCGCCAATTACTAAACATTGAACGCTAAACATATTTCAAAATCATTATTTTTCTGCCTATCGTTTAAGAGAGACAGAATACAGTTCTAAACATGTTCAAATATTTATTTTTTATTGGGGTGTGGTTGGCAGCAGAATTATTTATTTATCTACTTTTTTGCGTAGGTATTCTTAATGTCAACTAATAATAGAGTAAAATAAGGCATGAATTTGTTGGCGTTCCATCTGCATTATTTCCTAGGATTCACAGCCAAAATTTATATTTATAGCCAAAAGTATACAGAGATATTATAGCTTTTTGCAAAAGTGTAGGCACCAGGTGAAAAAAAAATATAGCCTACCTATTATAATTTAGCGAGCCCAACTTTTTTTATTATATTTTTTTTGTTTTGGCTTCGCACTTTTTGTGCATTTAGCCAGTGTCGCGTTTAGAACTTCTAGTTTCTTTAAGCCATTCGAAGTTTTCAGTCCAATGTCCTAGTTAGGCCCCAGTAAAATGGCGGTAACTTTACTGGAAGCCTCCACGGAGTTTTGTCGACAACATGAACAAACTCGTGTTCTACCACTGTGTTTCACTTGCCCACACTCGTGCACGTTCACTAATTTTATAAGAACAAAACACCACCATTTTTACACTATTAAGGTGGTACCCCGAGCAAAACGCCGCGCAAGCCGTTTGTTGTGCTGTTTTTAGGAGCTATCTACTCGTTATTTAAAAAGAAATATCAATTAATAAAATATTGATTCTCAAATGGTAGATTTAGTTGTTTTTTTAATGTTGTATATATTTCACTAATCTACTTTAAAAAAACATAAAAATGTGAAATAATTATTGATATTATGCATCTCCTCGTAAAGTCTTCATTGATTATTTTTTGTACTAACACTAATGGATAGACAATTTAATAACAAACATTTTTGTAGAATTATTTTTTTCAAAAGACCAAAATTCGATTTTATAAAGATTTTATTCTAAAATCTGGGCGTATTCACTACTGTAATTCGTGCGCCACCAGTGCCGCTAGACCAATAGGAACGCTCATATCTCATGCCGATTTTTTGGTCAGGGTACCGTCTTAATATTCAATTAAACACAATTTTAGGCAAATAAAACAGAGAAACAACATAGTCGCCATCAGGTTCCCGCCATAACTCCCAACTTGCTCTTGGCCGGTTCTATCAACTTGAAATACAATTATTATTCTATCTTTAAAAGTGAATAGATTTTTCTGCACTAATGTCAAAGTGGTACTTTAACATTAGTGCAGAAAAATATACATACACACAAATCAATACCTACAGCAGCATATACGCACGCCAAACATAAAAAAAAGAATTAAAAACGGTGTTCATAAATTGCAGGACACACTCAGCACTCAATTCAATAATGATTCCATTACCGTATTGAATGTGTCCTGGTAGTTTTTTGTAGGTTTTAATCAAAACGTGACATGGTAGCCTGAGGGGGCTCATTTAAATATACTGAAAAACATAGGTTTGCAAATTTAAATGCTGCAGTGAGAAGCCAACATTCGGGTTTACACCCGGTTGACTATCCATCTGATATCATCTGTAGGCAGAGTTGGGCTAGAGATTTAATCTGTTTTGAACCCAGTCGATAGTGCTTTCATTTGAAACTGCTGGTCTATTCTGTAAAAAAACTTAGTTGAAGTGACTAGGGATGTTAACTGAATATTTGTTTTCTGTCCAAATGTTGGACACGTATTTTACGATATAATGCGTTGAAATATCGTGTAACTTCACACCGTTAGTACGTTTTATACTGACATAGTGACGTTACAAACCAACACTCCTGAAATTTGATGCGCTTTATCCTTGTCATTTTTTATTGTTTTGGTGAAGAAAAAAATATGTGTCCTATATTTTCTGATAATCTCACTGACGGACTAAATATAGTGATCATTTTTAGGTTTCCGTACCCAAAGGGTAAAAACGTGACCATATTACTAAGACCCCGCGGTCCGTCTGTCTGTCCGTCTGTCACCAGGCTGTATCTCATAATCCGTGATAGCTAGACGGTTGAAATTTTCACAGATGATGTATTTCTGTTGCCGCTATAACAACAAATACTAAAAACAGAATAAAATAAATATTTAAGTGGGGCTCCCATACAACAAACGTGATTTCATTGCCGTTATTTGCGATAGTGGTACGGAACCCTTCGTGCGCGAGTTCGACTAAGTTTAATTCCTAGGAAACATCCCTATTGTCATTCCATCGGCAGCTAGCGAGTAATGATTCACTTTATTAAAATTTTACAGAGCTTTTTACAGAATACCACTACTGTATTCATTGAATTGGTGTAGTGCCAAGAGCTCGGTTCGATCTTTAAGGTTAAGCAACGCTTGCCGAGGTCCGCCCATGTCTGGGTGACCATTTCAACATAGCGAGTTTCCTCCGTGCCTCGGAAAGCACGTTAAGCCGTTGGTCCCGGCTGTCATTTGAAAATCTTTGACAGTCGTTACGGGTAGTCAGAAGCTTGAGATCTGACACCAGTCTTGCCAAGGGGTATCGTGTTACCCAGTAACTGGGTTTTGGAGGTCAGATATGCAGTCGCTTCAGGTAAAACACTGGTACTCAGCTGAATCCGGTAAGACTGGAAGCCGACCCAAACATATTTGGGAAAAGGCTAGGCAGATGATGGTGTACTGCTAATAAGTGCTATAGGGCAATTTAATCAACACAATCGTGCTTATGTTAAATAACAAGTCTTTTCGGGGTCTTATCCGCTATAGTCCACGCCAAACTTCTTGGCCGCTCTGAAGGCTATAATGGCTGCGCAGTAGTAAATGTCATACAAAAACAGTACCGTTTTGTGCCTCGCGCATCCGGAGAACCAACTTCAGGGTGGCCAAGAAGTTTGGCGCGGACTATACATTCGGGTTAACACATTAAAGTTATTCAACAAGTATTGTTATCTTTGTAAGTGTCGAAACACATTGGGACTTGGGAGCCTTTAATCGGACAGTCCATTAAAGTTGTGCCCGTATACAGTTGTTCATTTAATTATCGGCCCCTTCATGTCAAGTAGAAAGGGCAAAGAGGGGAAAGAAGGAGGGGTGCTTCAAATAGAACCAATTACTAATGTTTACATTTTTGTAAACCTATTGTTTTGAGAATTTCTAAGGCATTGCGGTGCCGAGGGCACGTATTACAGTATTATTATTTAAACGGTTATAAAAGAAATCTGTATCAATCTGCCTAGCCTTTTCCCAATTATGTTGGCGTTGGCTTCCAGTCTTACCGGGTTCAGCTGAGTACCAGTGTTTTACATGGAGCGACTGCCTATCTGACCTCCACAACCCAGCAACTGGGTAACACGATACCCCTTGGCTAGACTGGTGTCAGATCTCAAGCTTCTGACTACTTACGACTGTCAAAGATCTTCAAATGACAGCCGGGACCAACGGCTTAACGTGCTTTCCGAGGCACGGAGGCATCTCGGTATGTTGAAATGGTCACCCATCCACGGACCGAGCTCCTTAAAGATCGACCCATGCGGCTGTTATTATTTAGCCACGAGCTACTAGCTAGTTATAGAAATCTATAACTGTTTTTAATTACAAGATCATGGAAACTAGATTCCATAACACGGGGTATCCCAGAAGTGGAGTCTCGGGATAGTTTAATACACTACAATTTTAACAATTTTGACTTTAATAATTGGTATTGCTAAAATATTCTATATAACTTTTTTATTTTTTGAGCTTTACATAATTGTTTTCTAAAAGTGTTTTTTTTTTAATTATTTTCGTAAATTATATATGTAAATCTATATTTATATATATTGTTATAGGATATGATGGCATTTCCATAGTTTCAGATTACTTCTATGGGAAAATAAAAGGTGTTTGCAGTTTCTTAATGAATATATGTGTATTATTTTTGTAATTTTATAGATTGCTTTTTAGGGTTCCGTATCCGAAAGGTTAACTTCCCATTGATATGAACTTGAATTTTGGTGATAATGTTTTTTATTACGTATATTTTACTAACAAAAACCAATATATTGAAAAATCTGGCGCACTTAGCCGGTTTATAACTTCCAAATGAAAAATTCAGGTAAATGCAATCAATGATAAAATATATAATAAGATAATTAATAAACATGGTGTATTTTTGCAAAGCTAGTTCATCCAATAGTTTTTGATGTGTGTGTTTGTTTCATCCGTAAGTTTCATAATCTATCTGTTCAAATAAAAAGATGTGATGGCCAGCGTTTTACATGGGCACGCATATATTGGGCTTTTCGTTTTTTTTAATTTCGCAATGATTCGATTAAGTTTCTAAGTGAATTGGTCCTTACATAGGAAAGACAAATCAAAATTTGCCAGGCTATTGACAAAATTCTTTCAAAGGTGCGTTTATGTTAGATTTTTTCGTATGAATTCGATTATATGGGCCGAACAAAGGCTGTCGATGCAGCTACAATTCCAGATTAGGTATATATCTCTAGAACACATTTTATTACTATCATCCTCAAGAGCACAAATATAATAAAAACAACATTTGTCACGTTCGGATCTAAGGTTTAGTACACTTAGTATTCACCACAGCACGTGGTCGTGGACAAGAAAATCAATGTCGACTCAAATGTATTCTACAAATCATTGGTGTTTAATATTAATACAGTTTTTGTCGATACAACTCACGTTGATGGTAAATAAGCAAAGGTGACGGTAAATGATGACAGAATTGTATGTGCGATTATTTTTTACTGGTCCGCAGTATACTCGTACTATAAGGCTTCTATTCTTTCTATCGGTTTTGATTTTGCGCTAGTTCTTGCGACTCATCGACTTCTTTGTGGTCTGTAGACTCTTCTTCAAGACCTACCCGGCCAGATTCTTGACTGAATGCTCTAGATTGAGGGTTTTCAATATGCAGTAATTTTTTTCGTCGCCTATTTAGTTTGTACCGATTAGTTCATTTGTTGGACTTTTGGTTATTACTGTTCACGGTGAAAACCTCTACTAAGGGGGTGTCGTTAGCAGTAACGATGGACTTTCTCAGATATATTTCATTTTATTTTTCTTGAATGAGGACTAAATACTAAAATACAATATATGTATATATAGTCTACCTGGCTGACTCTTGATAGACTGCTCTAGATTATTGGTTTTTCAATATGCAGTATTATTTTCGTCGGCTATTTAGTTTGTACAGCATAGTTCCTTTGTTGGACTTTTTATGTTATTTTCTTCCTAAATACTAAAATTCAATATAGCAAAGAAACGAAAATTCGGCAATAAACTAAAAATGACATTCGCGGCACTAAAATTAGCGAGCTCACTCGAGTCCGGTACAAGTTTTACCCGTTTTAATATCAGCATGAATGAAGGCGGTGGCTATGATGCGAACGAGAGAACGCGACATCATGATCACTTGTTTTACTTGCAGAAACCTGTTCACGGAGCCCCCGCGGTCCTCGGCACTTTTTATCGCGTCTTTTTTAATATTCCTACATTTGTGGCTTGTATGCAAAGGCGAAGAATGCAGCGAGAGTAATTAAGAAGGTTCAATCTACAAGGTAAAGTATTAATATGATTTTCGGGAAGGCATTATTAATTTTTTGGTCTTGTTGTTTTGCTTGTTTAGTTTAACGTTAAAGGATTTAATGTGGTTTTTATTATGCACGTTTTTAATTAAATTCCTTTATGTTTGAGCTGTTTTTGGATATAGGTATTAATTATTGATCTACCTTTGGTCTACGGCACAGGTTTGCCTTCGGCTTATCCTGGTTTTGGTTTCATGGTCGAGCAAAGTGTTATCTTCTGGTATTTTATATTCGTATGTCATTTTCGCAGTGGTAGTTTGGTTTGGGCCCTGCTGAATGCAATAGGCTCGTCCGTTATGGCATTGGACATAAACATTATTTATTAGATGCTACATAGCTGGTAAAACGTTTGTGTAGGAACGGGGGATGCCTATCTCTACCCCACGAAGAATGCAGGCGCGATTATTTTGAAATATTTGCTTTCTTCTATATTTATGAACCCTATCCACAAAAGTGTTTATGGTTTCATTATGCTCCTACTTATCACAAAAACTATTTCTCCAAAACTAATATGTTTAGGTATCGTAAAACGGGCTGAATACTAGCAGGGGTGAATGGAAAAATACTTGGAAGAGAATTTTCACGTTATTTAAAATTGTTTAATGCATTTTTGTAGGTAACTACTCCAATATATAAAATAATTATAAAAAATCGATGCTTTGTTTAAAACCTTAAGGTAGTATCAAAGTTAAAATCCTAATCAATGTTTTGTATCACCCCTGCATTCCTATTCTGTCTTTTTACCCGGTAAATTTCATTTAAGAAGTTATCAGCAAATACACTGATCCTAAAATTAGGTAAATTAAATTATGAATGAATAAGTTCCAATATTCAAAATTACACTTCTGAGGAATCATCAAAATGAGAGGAACAATTTTGTATTTTTCCAATCTCTTTCAAATTAAAAAAAAGCGACCATCTTTACGACTTGCGTTAAGAAAGCGGGCGCTTTTAGGTAACGACTGTCGATAAATTGGAAATCGTTTCAATTCAGGATTAAAGTTGTAATTCTCAAGAATATTCGCAGGTACCAACCAGGCTTGCAGAGTCGATTAAAAAGTCATTAAAAGCAATGTTAAGGCCGACTGTGTTACTTACCTCTTGTGAGTTTATGTATTTCTGGTATATTTCGTTAAAAGGAAACATTTTTCATTACTTATTTTTTGTGTTGTATTAGTTTGTGATGAAATCGACAACATTTTTTGCTTGATTGGTGCTGGAAAACACAGCAATACATGGTTAGCTTCAAATTTTACAACAATTTGGCATTTTTTAAATCACTCCATATATGTTTAACGCAGGTTTGTAACTACTTGTTTATAGTTTTATTCACTATTGGATTTTCAAACCTTAGAACAAATGAGGCATCAGAGAAAAAAAAAGAAGGCAGTACCTTTTTAAAATTTATCTCTTTTGTCTAAAACTCATGGTGAGCATACAACGCGAAAGAGATATGACGCGATGCGACAAGTTCGTGTGCGAAAGAGATGCCAACACCGAAGCATAGATATTTGCCACAACAACTTTACTGAGGTATTTCGCAAGTTAGAAATAAAACGTATGCAAATAACGTGCGTACAGAATTTTAATAGAGTTCGCTTTACCAGGAAAGTTTTGGTCGATTTAGAATTCCAATACATTCTTATTTTTATGAATTCGTTTCATTAAACTGCGTCTATTCGCTTCTTGTTACGTATGCTCGCCTGGTACTTTTTTAAGCTATACCTGTGAATCTGGTCTTGAAATTCATGACTAAATTCAGTCTTAGTTACTCGATGTTAAGTTGACAATATTGTATGACAAAATGTCAATGTAACCTCGTGTTAGCAACTAACTCTGAGTTAAGTTTTACGTTCAAGTGGCCTTACTGTGCTTCCAGCATGCTGATCTTCTGTGTAAGCTTCAAAAGATTTTTAGTATCTAATTCTCCCCTGAATTGGGACCTCCTTGTTAAAATGCATATCAAGATTTGGGCCTGTTCGTTTTTTCATTTATCGAATTACATTAGTGCTTTTCTTTTAGTCTTAAGGTTCTCCTAGTCGACGGCACGAACTATTTTGTGCGCGAGGTTAAAATACATGCTATCTCATCCGACAACACGTGCGAAAGATATAGATGCTGTGATGAGCAGTAAGAAGCTAGTTCGCATACGAATCAGCACTTTTGCAAATTTTTATGGAAATGGATGATGATTTAGGACGAAAACGAGCGCGCGAAATTTTAAGAACAGACCTTTGGCAGTCTAGATTTCATGAATAAACGACTAAATGTATATTTTCAAAATAAAATTATTTGATTGTTGAATTACTAATCTATCCCTGTATGGAAGCCGTTTTCCTTCTTCTTATGGTATTCATTTCCGCCCAAAGATGCGTTAAAATTAGTGTTGAAATATGGAAATTTCGACGCTCATAACTTTCAAATATATATTTTGTTTACTTTTTTTTTTCCATAAAGGACTAGATAATGATGAGAAAAATTAATATGTTTTTTTATTTTGAAAGTACATCTTCAAACAGTGGAGTAATCGCTAGACTACGTTTGTATGGAAGAATTTTCGACTAGTGTAACCTTAAGCTTAGTTCATCAGTGATTCCATTTATATTTATTGATAAAATCACCATGAAAAGTTTTCGTGAATGTCTAAGCAAGGTACAACTTTGTCATCATGCCCATCATTTTCATAAGATCATCTGGGAAGGCATGCATAATCTTAATAATGTTACCAGATCCAAGATACACGTTCTGTTTACCTCTCAGTGAGATGAAACGTGAAGATACGGATGCTAAGTCTCGTAGAAAGTCTTAGAACGTGTTTCTCGAGTGTTGTTGCACAAATGTAGTTTTTGATCTCGTACTTAGATGATAAAAAATATGTGATATATTATGACATCACGTTTAGATTTCTGGGCAGGCAGAGGGCACATAAGGACATTCACATTTTTCGTACTATATTACTTTTCTATAATTTTTAGTACGGGTGGCAACCCTAGTCTTAGTCCATGTTAGGGAGTAGTGAATCTCTTTGGCACCGGACATACATCCAGACAGTAACTGTAAAAGTGAGTGTATATTGGGTTATTTAATAATGGATTAAATTAAAAAGTCAATTCATAAACCAGATGTCACCTTTGCTTACTGTTTTGTTTAGGGAACCAAACTGCCTGCAATATTACAGCTGGTTTTAAGAGCTTGACATTTGTCGATTACATTCATAAAGGCTTTTGATGGTTCTAAATATTCTCATTCTTCTTTAAAAAGGACTTGGATGGTTCAGTTCTGCACATTCTTACTACAGTATGTACTGTGTCAGTTGTTTTTTATTAATATGATTCAATTAATTTATCCAAAGCTTGCAAAAGTTTTGTATTAACCAAGATCGTATTTGAAGTAGGGCTCCGATCACGGAATAAAACATCATAGGTTGAAAGGTGGTGGTCCTCTAAATGTGGGACAGTCAATCGACTTGCAGTGTATTTTTTTTTAATAATCTGTAAAGGATTTTTTTTTTGAGGAATAATACTTCGACATTTTGTTTCGATTCGAAAGTAGTTACACAGTTCAGATATTTACGATATGATATGCAATAGCATGGATACGATGCAATTTAGTGAGCTTGATTTAAAAAAAAACCTTATTGTGCGCCTTAGTTTTCATAGCCTAATAAAATTTAAATACAAAAAAAGTGACAGTGACATTGTCCTTTTTGCTCAAGGCCCGACTCCGATGTTACGCCACTGTTTTCAAGTCACTTTTCTGTCGCAGTGACAATTATCAAACTATCAAAAACATATTTCCTGTGAGTATCACTAAAAGTTTCAGTCTTTAATTTCAAACATTTGGTAATACTTCTCAGTTTTTACTTTACCTTCAGGATGTGGGTGTTCCGTAAAAACTTCGGATATCCTTAAGCTAAGGAACATGTGTTCGAACTTACGAATTCTTGTGGAGAGAGAGATAGATAGCAAAAAAAGGTTGCTTTTTCTTCCTTTTCTTTCTTAAGTTTCGTCCCGCCCGATACAGCATCTGTCAGGGATATTGGGTGACCCGACGCCATCTCACGTGAGATGGAGACTGCGACTAAGAGGTTTTGATAATTGATCGTAACGACCTTACTGGTATAATATCATATAGATAGAAATTTAATTTCATTTTTGTTGAACATGTTACATGGTATGTTATTATTATGTAGTATTGTATGTTACTTAGGTGCATTCGATTTCTTCTCAATTGTCTATGCGTTTAGGCACTTACAAAATTTCCGTAAACACTATATGCAGACAGCTATCCATCCGGTGAGACCAAAATGTGTTTCTTACCTGAAATAATGGAAACAATTATTTAGTATTTGTTACATATAATAACTTATACAATTCATACAGTAAAACTAGTAGACGTATGTATATACGTAGTTTTAATTCATAATTTCGTTATTCATAAAATATTATGCAGCAAACTTTTATAGCAAGTATCAAAACCGTTTCTTCACCGTATACCAAGTTGCATGGAGCTCCGGTTCACACAGCCCCCCCCCTGGCTTTTTGAACCTGTTGTCGTGAATGTGTGCGTAGCAACAGGTATCGCGTACTGAAGTGTTTGTGTGGGAGTGGCAAGTATTTCGCTAGCCTTAGAACTATAGTTTTTATGAATGAGATCCGAGATACGTTCCCGTTCCATTGAGTGTCCGTAGTGCGTAGGCATCTGAAATAGATTTGTGAGAAATGCGTTGGATTGTTATGTCTTTGTGTTTGTAGTATTGTTGATTGAATCAGACAGAGTTGAAGTACGCACTAATGCACCTGCATTCTGCATGCACTAAGTTATTCATTTCGCTTTGCTTTATTTTATAGACCCGAGTCGCAAGCATATCTATTTGATCTTTAATTATTATCAGGTATTCAGGTACATTTTATACTAGCTAAATAATAGTATTTTTTATGGAGTAAATGCATATCTGATTGCCACAATTTAGTAACTAAGAAATACGGGTCCCTTTGGTCAGACTGTATTCAGATTATCTGACTTCTGACTACCCGTAACGAACGAAAGTCAATGATGGACATATGACAGTTAGGAACGACGACAATCACCAACAACCTTGACTCCTTGAGGGAACAAAACGCGCACTCGTTTCACACAAGCGTGACCCAAAATTCAGTAGCTTTTTGTACCTACTTGCCATAATATCCTATGACTTTAAAAAAACCTTAGATCTAAATGTAGATACTTAAATTGTCTTTGAGATGGTAAAAGTTTCATTAATATAAGCCCGGCGGTTTTGATGCGATTGTCGTGTTTTTGTCAGTGTTAGTCATAATTTTACAAATTAATTACCATGTTATACGAATAGAACTCAAACGTTTCTTAGATCAAATTGTTAAGAAAATGGTCTGATGTAACACATATTTTTTCTAAAAAAATACGAGTACCGTTTAGAAGTGATTCTCATTTTAAAATCAGCTACTCAGTGGTATCTGCGCCTAAATGTGTTTTCCAAGGCAGGAAGGAACCTCGGTATGAGATAAATGATCACCCATCCACGACCTGACCACGGCAAGTGATCCTCGACCTGGGCCTGCAGTCTCGACATAGCTAACGATCGTTACGCTAGCTAACATTCGTTAACTCTTACCACAAAATCGTAAGTATACAGAAGGGCCACTCCCGCCGTTTGGAAAATTGACAGCTAAACTTGACAGATTCACTAGGGTTGTAGTGTTCGTGATATTAAATGGATATTTGATGCCCTGTCTACCCTCTAAGGCATGTAAGCATGATATGATGTATGTTTAGACGAATCTATGTATTTATGTTTGTAACTTGGGCAACCTACCCTTTTTTTTTTTTAATTCGGAATCAATATAGGAGCAACCCTAGTGAATCTGTCAAGTTTAGCTGTCAATTTTCCAAACGGCCGGAGTGGCCCTTCTGTATACTTACTATTTTGTGGTAAGAGTTAACGAATTTTAGCTAGCGTAACGATCGTTAGCTATGTCGAGACTGCAGGCCCTGTGCGGCTGTCATAATCGACTTAGCTTGATCATTAATTGATATACCTATTACTATAAATCCTATGTATACCTAGAAGAGATTCCATTAAAAAGGGAAAAAAAAAAATCTACAGAAAATACTACTATTTGCCTTTTGAAAGAAGGTTAAATTATAATAGTCTTTTTGAAATAAGAAACAATAGTCTTTTTGAAATAAGAAATTATTTTTGTAAAAGTGTTTGAAATTAGAGCTTTCATAAACCTGGCAGAGAATTGACATTGGTCTCAGTATAGTCTAAAACTGGCGATACAAATATTGTGACCTATTTTAATTCTATATGCCGACATATCTGTGTCCTAGTTCTAACCTATAAAATTTATCTAGACTTTCAAAGAATGTACTTAAGAATTTCTACTTTCGTAGAAGTTGCCTGACTAAATAATAATATGTTGGGGCCAGATTCCAGTCTAATTCCAGTAACTTAGTCAAATCTTACGTACAAAACTTGTTCTGACAATTAAGAACAAAACAAAAAAATAACACCCAAGTCGTTTTCAGCCGTTCTCACCAAAGACTCAAGTTATACAATAAATGCAGCACTTTTAATTTAAATAGGTTGAATTGTATAAAAGTGGGGCAATGTCAAGCTTTTATCTTAAATAGTCGGAATAGTAATACTATTATATTAGCAAACATAATACGCACAGCATTTCAGATTCACAAATAAATTGCCCACAGCATTCCAGATTCACAAAAATAATACGCACAGCATTCTCATTCTAAAAAAAATACGCACAGCGCAAAAGTACATGAGTGGGCTTTGAAAGCTCAACGAGGTGGTAAACAATGGATAGAACTTTGTGTGACAATTATTTCAGTTGACCGGAAGTGTAAATTTGGGGCGTTTTGTTTTCAGCGGTTCCTATTGGCTGTGAAAGTAATCGCGGTTTAAATCGTCTTTGCGCACGCACGATTATCCTTACATGTAGAAAAGTAGGTCATGAGTCGGGGGTTTCGAAAATCCGCCTTGCGAACACTAGCCCCTTTTACCTAACCTTCTAAAAGGAATCGTGGTAATTTTATGTGTAATTTTTCCTATTAATTACTTTTAAATTATTGTCAAAACGCACCTAGGTCCTCTCGGCCGTCTAACAATTCTATTTGTCTATATTTTAAATCCGTTTCAAAATTCCTATGACCCTTTAAAAGCTGCTAACCTGAATGCTACACAATTTAATAGATTTATTAAAGCATGAGACTTATATAATACAGTACTTACAATTGAAAAACATTTTCCTTTCTTTTATTCCAAAAATAATGACGATACTGTATTAATTCAAATCAAACAGATCAAGGCTCTTGTACCACATTTAGACATCGCCTTCCATCAAATTACGGTAGCGAAACTGTGCATATTACCATTCAAGGAAACTCCTTCCAAAGCCAAACCGCAAGGATCCCTCAATTTTCACACCATATACAATACCTATCAATTGTTAGAAAAAGAAACAGAATCCGCGGCTTCCCCTCCCACATGCGCTTGCGCCGGCTGCCGCCCTCCCACGGGCCCGCGACATCGTAACATCGTAGTAAAATTTGTAAACGTCTCCCTTATAAGGCCACTGACATAATATTATGCGTAAACGTTTTAAACTGCCCAGGTCATTGTAGTATAGCCGTTTGCAACCTATTATGTTTCATATTCAAATATATCGCATAATTTCTTGGCGATTTTAGAAAATTGATTGTTTTTTTTAAACCTTTGCTTGACGTCTTGTTTTTTTATAAACACGCTTCCCAAATGAGCATTCAGTAAATACGGTACTTTCATCTACACAAAAACATCTATTCTACCTTTTTTTTTAACGTAAAAAGCTCATTACTATATTTGAAAAGAGTGAACAGAGGGTTGGGTTAACCCGCGACATCTTTACATTTTATGGCACATTCCGCTCCGCCTCTGAAAATTGGCCGTATCTACCCGTTGCTAACGCCCCGCCTGAACGCCCTCCTGAAATCTCACCGCCCTCTGTGACCCAAATTCATAAAAATACGAGCATGTCGCTGGTAAATACTTCCTAAAGAGTGTTGGCAACTTTACTTTGGAGTTTCTTGTCCATTCTTCTCCACGTAGGTATTTTCCCAACGGATGGTAGAATCACTTAATCATGATCCAGCCCTAGTTGTACCATAGGTGGTAGCCCTCAGCGTGGTCGCTTAGGTTTAGCTTTTTGTCCCTAGCTGGAGGCTCTAGTTTAGTCTCCGTCTCTCAGGAGCACCCGGTTAAGCAGTAGCCAATCACTCTGATTGAAGTGCGAGACGTCAACCAAAAAAAAGGAAATCATTACTTTATGGCATTGCAATAAAATTGTGCAAAAGTGTATACGACGAAATACTGAATTGTGTATTGAATAACTTATATAAAATATACAAACATTTTTTCCAATATGACCTCATATCTGAATCCTATCCTATTTCGCTTAGCTGTTCTCAGAATATTAAGCGCGTGTGTAAATAACTGCACGTATGGGTATATACTCGTAGTAACGGTTTTGCAGTTACTTGAAAGGTAATAGCCACATACGCCGTGCTTCTACATCAGTGTAGTACGATTAGTCTCTGCTTACAACACCTATTATTCCACCTGACACTGCACAGATAATTGACAGTTCTCGTCTTTCAAGTCTGAACGCAAAACATTGCTGAAAAGCGATCCCTGTGTGACGAGTGACGCTAATGATGTCATCTGTATGTTACTGGAGCATTTTTATTACAAATTCCAACGAATAGATTGTGAAAAGTGCCATTTCTTCTTTTTTTTACATAAATGTGTTTGATGTATATGAAAAATATTAGTTCTTTTACTGGGTTATTTTACTGTGGTTCAGATTGTTTATTGTCTGTACATTCTTCAAAGTTTCGCAACATCAAAACAAGATCGTATTGTAATCAATGAAACATAAAATCGTCACATTATAATGATTTGTGAATGTAGGTGTGATAGTTCAATGAAGATACGACATTATGTTGTTTCTAAGAAGTACTGACTGGTAACAATAGTGTTGATTTCTTGATGTGTCGTCGTCGTAGAGGTGATGGTCGGTTTTTATGGTTCCTCGAATTATTTGCGTGTGAATGAAGTCTGTAGTGGTGTGAACCTAAGTAAGAAGGTTCGTGGGGCTTTTGGGACCGGGACCGCGGTCCCGGATTTCACCTATAAACACAATATCGGTAAATATGTTTCTACGAAGCGTTTTGCAAAGAATTTACTTAAATATTGTATTAGTGATTCTTTAAATAGTTTCTTTTGTGTTTTGTACGATAATATTTTTGAATACGAGGAGAAGATGTGATCTTAGATCCTCCAGAATTAGCGAGATGAAACACTTCATCAAGAGAAATACAAAGAACAATGGCAGGTGCCCATACATTTTTTTAGCTGAGATTAAATTCCTACGTCTTTAAATGAAAAATATCTGGTTTAACTCAGGGTGATGTTCTGAATTAGTTTGTGCAAGAATTTTTGTTCGAAAATGTCGAGAATAATAGATATTCAGTCATAAACTTTTGTAGGTTATGTCTGGGTAACTTTTAATAATGTGTTTAATAGGTTATTATTTAATTATTTATTATTTATTTATTTAGGTGTTTATTCAATTTCGTGGAAGTAAAAGGGGAATATCGCATTAGCATTTCCTTACCTAGTTATTTCAGCATGAAATGTATAATATACTCTTTGGAAAGAGTATATTTATTTAAACTAAGCGACTTTGACGTATATCAAAAGGTCGTCGTCCTCGTCAACAACCAAGCTATATTTTTTAAACTTGGATACTAGTCTTTTTGCCAATCATTAATTAAAAGTAATTCATTTATTTCTACTGCACTACAATATTCTTACCTACCTGCGAGGAACATCTATACTTAGACATAAACTGTATTGTTAACTGATTTACTGCAATAAATACATTAATTATATTATTAATTAATATAGTTACTACTTGTCACTTAGCAGATAAAATATATAATGGCAACACTAAGCTAAAGAAATTAACTAAAAAATCAAATAACTTTTTATTTATTATGTTTTTTTTTTATCCGTTTTGAACCAGCCCAATAATATATTTAAAAAATGTAGACAATTAATAGAACGTCTTTCGTATATAACTCACTTTCAGACGCTCAAATTTAAGTCAGCTAAAATCTCGCCATTGTTCTTTGTCAGCTTAATACCGGATAATAAATACAAAATTTAATGTTACAAATCTACAAACGTGGTCGCATTATCGTATCTAAAATCTGGTATTACAAGACACAAGAATTCATATTCGTGTGCAAGCAATATTAGCATACGTGAATTCTTGTTTTGTGTAGTATGATTCAGTTTAGGTATGTAGAAAATAATGTCAACAAAGCCGCAAATACCAAAGATAGGTAATTAAAAATAAACCAAGGAACATAATAAAATAAAACAATGTCTCAAGCTAATGGCGCCTGTCTGAAATTTTTACCTACTTTGTATTTATTACCTACTAGCTGTCCCACGCGGCTTCGCTCCCTTCATCTGGCTACCTACCTACCCATCTACCCTACCTACCCTATCCTACATACATGATTGTTGCGTAACTTACGACGGTACCCTGACCAAAAAATCGGCATGATATATGAGCGTTCCTATTGGTCTAGCGGCACTGGTGGCGCATGAATTACAGTAGTGAATACGCCCAGATTTTAGAATAAAATCTTAATAAAATCGAATTTTGGTCTTTTGAAAAAAATAATTCTACAAAAATGTTCGTTATTAAATTGTCTATCCATTAGTGTTAGTACAAAAAATAATCAATGAACACTTTACGAGGAGATGCATAATATCATACAACATTAAAAAAAAAACTAAATCTACCATTTTAGAATCAATATTAAGTAGAAATTGAATGTATTTTTATTAATTGATATTTCTTTTTAAATAACGAGTAGATAGCTTCTAAAAACAGGTCAAAAAACGGCTTGCGCGGCGTTTTGCTCGGGGTACCGCCTTAAACCGTTTACGCAGGCTCTCAAAAAGGAATATTTTGCCCGTTTTTGCAACATTTTTCATTTACGCTCCGCTCCTATTGGTCGTAGCGTGATCTTATATATCCTATAACCTTCCTCGATAAATGGACTATCCAACACAAAAATATTTTTTCAATTCCAACCCGTAGTTCCTGAGAATAGTGCGTTCAAACAAACGAATAAACACACTCTTCAGCTTTATAATATTAGCATCATCCATCAACTGAAGTTTTAGTTCAGTGAATTAAACTGGAGTTCGACTTACACAGGTTTTAAAAACAACAATCTAAGAAGCCCAAACATGTCAGTTACCAAGATTGCTATTACAAAATTCGATGTGACCATAGAAAAAAATCTCATTATATCATCTTATTTCTATTCTATTTTCAAAAGGAAAACGAACAGACAAGCCGTACATTTTTTATATGCATTCTAAAGTTTAGTAACGGTAGCGATAGAGAGGAGTGATAGCGAATCGTTGGGAAGTGTGAGAAGGACGGAAGATAGTGAGTATTTTTTGCTGAAGCTTTCAAAAGACAGTACGGGAACCAAAGTGTGCCAAGAAGCAGTTTTGGTTTTCATAATGTATGGTTTTGTTGATGTTTGTTGTAGAGGGAACGAAATATTGTCGTTCCTTTTTACCGGAACCAAAACGGTTACGCTGTCATATCAAAAGCGTTTAATATCGGTTTTTTTTTACCATCCGTTCTATTTCTCGTTGAGTTCACAGCATAGCTCATGTTGCTCATCTAGTTTATGGTTATGCATATTATAGCTCGATACACTAACATCCAATATCTTTACTGTCTATTGTGATTTGCAAGTGCAGCTATAAAATGTTCTCGAGTTCGGTTTATATTTCCAGATAATCATTATAAGCTTCAAGTTCTAAGGAATCATAGCTATACTTTAAGCATCGAAGTATACAAATATATGGTTATAAAAGCAGTGTTAACAAGAAACTTCATATTTGAAAATTAAAGATGATAATTAAATTGTTTATGATCAATGATCGTGCCTTCTCTGAATGAGAAGAGGCCTTTGCTCTGCATTGGGACAGTTACAGGTATATTTTTTTAATTGCAAATATTATGTCTTTACGTTTTCAAAATTTCTTGGGGTTTTTGGAAGGCGGATGGAATGCCAACCTAATTCTCAGAGGCCCTGTTAATATTATTCCAGTAAAGTATGCACTACTTTCTGCAAACATCATAATTTATTCTATCAATCAATCTGCCTAGCCTTTTCCCTACTATATTGGGGTCGGCTTCCAGTCTAACCGGATTCAGCTGAGTACCAGTGTTTTACATAGAGCGTCTGCATATCTGACTTCCACAACCCAGTAACTGGGTAACATGGTACCCTTTGGCAAGACTGGTGTCAGATCTCAAGCTTCTGACTACTCGTAACGACTGTCAGAGATCTTCAAATGACAGCCGGGAGCAACGGCATAACGTGCTTTCCGAGGCACGGAGGAAACACGGTATGTTGAAATGGTCACCCATCCACGGACCGACCTCGTCAAGCGTTGCTTAATCTTGATGATCGACCAGTGCGGCTGTTATTATTTAGCCACGGTAATATTTAGCCATTTATTATTGCAGCAAATAACAATCAAAAATAATTTATTGAACTCAGAAAATGACGTGTTCACATAGTTGATTAGTTACACAATGTTATTCGATCAAACTAAAGTCTTTGCTATAAATAGCAGAAACCACAAAGATAAATTCCTCTGTGTAACAATGTTTTATTTGAATAATATAATTCTGTTGTTTTTTAACCACCCGCTAAGATAAGCTAGGTTTAATGTAGCTTTTACACAACATATTGTTTTTTTATAAAACTCCTTGGTAGTAACAGCAATAAAAATGACTTACACATGCGACATAATTAAACGCAATATAAGCATCTGTTGCTACCAAACTACCAAGCATGATTACTTTTTTTCTGTCACAGTTGGTAGTGAATGCAAAAAAAGTCATTTTGCGAACGTAGTTGACTTCGGAGAAAAAGTATGTATATATTATGGCTATGTTGATAGGTAGGTACGAAAGTTTTTTATTATTTTTAAATTGATTTGAAACCTAGCACTTTTAATAGTTTTGGTGCACTCTTGTTTGATTGTGGTTTAAGTTTGTACATTCATATTTTTTGGTTATCTGTGAACTTTCTAATACAAAACAATGTATATCCCATAGGTTTACTATTTGCATTGGTCAGAAATCCTGTCACAGAACAGTTTTTTATCATGCAGTAGCACCAGGCACTATACTGAAAATAATAGTTTTTATTTTAATAACATTGAACAATTATTCACACAAAAAAGCTGAGAATAGAAAGATCTAATTGTTGTAGCGTAGCATATAGCAGTGAAATAGGGTACGTGAAACTGTTTATAAAAAATGTTTCTACTATCTTTGGTTGTCAGCGACTTGCTCCTCGGTTATACCAAGGTAAAAATATCCAATATTTTCTCCGTGGTTATACTTATTTGTTGGTAATATGACTCAACTCAAGTATTAGCCCTGCCCAATGTTTATCAATTATGTAAACATCACCACAAATGTCACTTCGTTCGTTATCGTCACATTTCTTGAGGCTATGGGCAATTATAAATTCCTCATCATCTTTGTTCCTTTGTTCCATGTAACTTGTGATTGGCGCGATACTTTTTCTACTTCCTTTCCCTGTCTTGATATCATGCACTCTCTTTTGTTTTATATTTTACAAGCCTGTAACTTTGGATTTTTGATCCCCCAATTACATAAGACTTCATACAACTGGCTAAATGGATGCACCTCTGCCACCTCTGGTTATGTTTTATTTCTCGCTCTAATGTCATCAATTACTTTAAGGAGATCTGAAGAAACGGTGTTCAGAAATAATAATAGATCAAGAACCAAAATATTGATTTAATTTCAAAGTTCGTTACACAGTTCACGAGTGGTTCCTTTGTGAATGTTGACACACATTATACTTTGTTACAATACTGGTAACAATGAGCTCGTGTTTTGAAAATCGTTTCGCGTCTGTCTATCGATACCTTATTTATACATGTTTGGCATTCGAACGTCGTGTTACGAATGCACGTTGATAATATTTATTTTCATGAGGCCTTCTCTCACATAGTTGCGTTTTCGTCACGGCTTTTTTGCGTGTAAATAATTATCTTTTTTGGTGCTCTAAGTTACTCTTTTAAATATTCAAGTTGATTAAAAAAGTGCCCAGTTAAATTATGTGCTGCGTCCAAGCCGTCTCACTGAATGGTGACTTTTTTATGTCCTTTTTAAGATACTAGTTAAAGTATAGCAGCAACAGTGCTCTCCACTTCTGAAGCGAGGATTCAGCAAGATTTCTTCCGTGCAGCACACTTGGCCAGACTTTGCTGCATCGTGTCCTCAAGATCTTTGACCCGCAATAACTTTCACTCGAGTTGGTGATTTAGCTCCGGCCGGATTGTCTTGATTGTAATGAGGTATGGTGCGAAATACTCCTGCTGTTCCACGATGACCTGACAAAACCAACAGGCGTTGTGTTTTGTAAACAATACTTCTACTGTCTTAGCTATTTGGTATGTTAATATCGGAAAGTTTTCAATACCGGAATTACACAATAATGAAATTCTGATTCCACCATACCGCCACCATGATCCTTGGGAACTCTGACCGGACGGCACAGCGTGATATATCACTGCAACGATCTCTCGAATTTATATTTTTTAAAGTTTAATATCTAAAGTGATGCTTCTGATTTGAGAGTTTGGCTTCTTTGTCTTAGTTATTCTGCAGATTTGGTATTACCATTGTTACATTTTTATTAAACATTGAACTGTTATCATAATCACACAATGAAGCCATAATAATGATAGGTTAGCTTATTACAGTTATGAACATGATAGATTTATAAACAATATATTTCTACTGTCTGAGTTAGTTTTTCTTAATTGAGTATTTGGATTGGAGTTACGTGTGAAACCTTAGTTTAATGGCAAAGTTTGATAGGTTTTGAGGTTTAAATCATAAAATACATATTTAATAACTTCTAAATTTTCATTTAGAAACTGAGCCGCAAAATTAGGCTGATTTTTAAGAAATATTATGTAGTCAGATAACGCATGTGTTTCTTGGCATTTTCATAGTAGACCGTATCTCTTCAACATTTTTCATTAAAACCTTTAAACCCCTTATGTGTGTGTGAGTGTGTCCTGTGTTTACATCGATTTTCCTAAAAACAATCTATACATATCGATACTACATTTGTTCTAAAATCTTAATCTATACTAAAATTATAAACCTGAAGAGTTTGTTTGTTTGTTTGAACGCGCTAATCTCAGGAACTACTGGTTGGAATTGAAAAAATATTTTTGTGTTGGATAGTCCATTTATCGAAGGTTATAGCCTATATCACGCTTCGACCAATAGGAGTGGAGCATAAATGAAAAATGTTGCAAAAACGAGAAAAATATTCCTTTTTGATTGCTTCCGTTGCGTGCGCTGCGTACACAACAATCATGTACGTAGGGTAGGTAGGGTAGATGAGTAGGTAGGTACCGAGTTGACGGGAGCGAAACCACGTGGGACAGCTAGTTTTTATATAAAACCTATCAATATGTAATGGAATTTTGGTTCGGCACAAAAAAAATGTTAGGTAACGGTGCACGGTGTGAGTGGCGGTCCTCGTATCGGACAGCAATTAGCATTCGTGTCGTAGGTATTTGTTTCTT
Organism: Orthosia gothica; assembly: GCA_949775005.1. Lineage (NCBI taxonomy): Eukaryota > Metazoa > Arthropoda > Insecta > Lepidoptera > Noctuidae > Orthosia > Orthosia gothica. The sequence goes on along the minus strand of OX459039.1, from coordinate 10,630,935 downwards.
TTGAGTATTCAATACTTCGATAATGTTCATTTATAATGTTTTTTGTATCTAGTCTGCAGTGTTCAAAATAGGATTTTATCCAAATAAAGTTTAGAGCAGTGATAATCAACCTTACAAGTATGTGTGTAAGTATGTAGCTCCTAAATCGGTATGGTTTGATAAGATAGGTACCTACATGGTTATAATAATTGTAGCAAATGCGACAGTCTACAATTGTGTATCCGTTTTTTTTTTGCATAAAACTTTATTTCAAACAAGCTTAAAACACCAAGTTAAAATAACCGGATCTCGCCAAAAATCTACTTTCATTCACGACAGGAAAACGCAATCTAAAAGGCAATAAAATTAATTATTAATTACCGATGGTATCCGTTATGCCGTGAAAGAGTAAAGAAACTGCTTTTTATTGATAAACGCATGCTTTTAACTGCTTCAATTTATTGCAATTACATACAGCCTAGCGGCGAGGACCGTTATGGTTTAAAAAACTGGAGCCTGCTCGAAGTGGTCCGAAGTGATCCGAAGTTATCCGAACGGTACTACTACTAGTCTATCTATAACCTTATACGGCCTGTCATCTGCGTTCCTAAGGCGGGAACGGCCGTCTCGTAAGTACTTGAACGTATCAACCAACACTCTTATCTCATTCCTAGATAAAGTCCAAGTAAGTTTCTTAGTAGTCGACTTTATTGATAGGTTTTTCTTGATTGTATAATGGATCTATTGAATTAATTCAATGGCTGTGTCTGTTTACTTTCTAAGACAATTATAAAGTTTATTGTGCTGTTAAGACGGTACCCTGACCAAAAAATCGGCAAGAGATATGAGCATTCCTATTGACCAATAGGAATGCTCATATCTAATGCCAGACCAGCGGCACTGGTGGCGCATACAGTAGTGAATAAGCCCAGATTTTAGAATAAAATCTTTATAAAATCGAATTTTGGTCTTCTGAAAGAAAAATTACTACAAAAATGTTCGTTAACTGTGTGTGGGTGTGTGTGTGTGTAATTTTTATGTTTTTTTTTTCGGCAGGAGATTAGTGAAATATATACAACATTAAAAAAAAAACGAAATCTACCATTTTAGTTAATCAATATTATGTAGAAATTTAATATATTTTTATTAATTGATATTTCTTTTTAAATAACGAGTAGACAGCTCCTAAAAACAGCACGAAAAACGGCTTGCGCGGCGTTTTGCTCGGGGTACCGCCTTAAGAAGTTCAATTTATTTCGTGTTTCCAGTAACTTTTTATGAGGTCAAGGCTTTCTTGCGTTCGTCATAGTTCGTGCTGTTAAAGAATTTATCGCATGATTTGTCAAAAGCTAGAACTGAGCGGCGGGTTCGACACTTTCACTGGCACAAGAGGCCTTTGCGCAACCGCCGATATGCCTTTGTTACCGAATTCACAGTCTTCGACTTGTTAAATGAAAGAGAATATACCACACACTTCGTGACTATTTACTTTTGACGACGCTCATGTACATCAGCCGTCCTATTAATTTCTAAAAAACAAAGTAATTCTAATGTTTTTGTTACCTAATAACCTGCTTTCTTGTTAGGTAACAAAAATATTTTCTTATACATCAGTCAGATAACACTTTTCGTGACTATTTACTTTTGACGACTCTCATATATATCAACCGTACTATTAATTTCTAAAAAACAAAGTGCTTCTAATGTTTTTGTTACCTAATAACCTGCTTTCTTGTTAGGTAACAAAAATATTTCCTTATACGTCATTCAGATACCAAAACTTTGAGTTTCCCATCATCCCTATTAATTGATAAGCAATGCGATGCATCAGTCATAATAAAGACCAGCGATATAATCGAATAAATCAAATCGATTGACGTGTCATGCGTTTTTTCAACGGTAACTGCACGCGTGGGATAATGGCTAGGTACAGTCAAGCACAGAATCTCAATGAAATGTGAGGTCACCTTATACAGCACGGCTGTTCTGTAAACATCTCACCATGAACACTTATGTGAAGTGAACTGTCAATCTTGACACCTCACTTCACTTAAGTAAATGAACTGTTATTCCACTGTGCTTTAGGTGGAATGACAGTTTTCTTTACAGACACCAGCTGTTCTGTAAACATCTCACCATGAAAACATAGGTGAAGTGAACTGACAATCTTGACACCTCACTTCACTTAAGTAATTGAACTGTTATTCCATTGTGCTTTAGGTGGAATGACAGTTTTCTTCACAGACACTTCACCTAGATATCACGCTGACATTCATCATACTGGCTGGTAGCCGAGGAGCTCGTGGCTAAATAATAACAGCCGCACGGGTCGATCTTTAAGGTTAAGCAACGCTTGACGAGGTCAGTCCATGGATGGGTGAACATTTCAACATACCGAGTTTCCTCCGTGCCCCGTAAAGCACGTTAAGCCGTTGGTCCCGCCTGTCATTTGAAGATCTTTGACAGTCGTTACGGGTAGTCAGAAGCTTGATATCTGACACCAGTCTAGCCAAGGGGTACCGTGTTACCCAGTTTCTGGGTTGTGGAGGTCACATAGGCAGTCGCTCCATGTAAAACACTGGTACTCAGCTGAATCCGGTTAGACTGGAAGCCGACCCCAACATAGTTGGAAAAAGGCAGATGATGATACTGGCTGGTAGCCACTACCTTGTGGAGTTGCAGCCTACTGTACTTTACACATGTAACGACAGACAATCAATTTGAAAATCGCCACAAAAAACAAGCGAGAGCATGTGAAGTATGGCAGTCATGGTGTACCGCTAACGGCACCCCAGCGGCACCGTATCGGCTTACCGCGAAAGGTTACTGCCACCGCAACCGCTGATGTCGACAATGTCAAGATAACACGCTTCCTTTCCATCATTAACTTGTTAATTTATTACTAACATCCAAAAGTATCGAGTTCTGCAAAGTCGATTCTATCAGTACCTGTCTGTACCCGATTAAAATCTTCTCGATTACTCGTATAAGGTACATACCTAGGAAAAGGTTAACCATTAACAACCAATTTATGAATTTAGAATTTAAGTTGAGTGTTGGTTTTTAGTTGATTGGAGGAGCTCGTGGCTAAATAATAACAGCCGCACTGGACGATCTTTAAGGTTAAGCAACGCTTGACGAGGTCGATCCATGGATAAGTGACTATTTCAATATACCGAGTCCCGGCTGTCGTTTTTTAGCTTGAGATCTGAGGCCAGTCTTGCCAAGCGGTACCGTGTTACCCAGTTACTGGGTTGTGGAGGTCAGATAGGTAGTCGCTCCATGTAAAACACTGGTACTCAGCTGAATCCGGTAAAACTGGAAGCCGACCTTAAAGTAGTTGAGAAAAGGCTAGGCAGATTGATTGGTTTTTAGTTGATCGGAGCAGTTTAACTTTGGGAGTAAAGTTACCTTAGTACAAATACTTAATTCAGAAATCGGTTACTCAGTAGTTGGTATAATATTTATTTAATATCTTTTTTTCAGTCATTTCTATTCTCTTGGCGTCATTGTTAAGAATATTTATTGTTTAGTAGTAGAAGAACATTCTTCTACTACTAAACACTATCGAATATTGAAACCGCATAGCATATTTAACCATTGGTAGAGTTAACTAAGGATCAAAAACTGGGCAGATGAATATTTGGAATGTGGGTCAAGTTAATAAACAGAATACAGAAAATAAATCATGTGGTCAAGTGGACTCGCGGGTCCAGTAGCGAGCGGGTCCAGTTGAACAAAGACTCTTCCATTCCGCATAATATGAGACATTTGAGTACGAAAAAATACAAAGTACAAGTGCATTTATGCGAAATTCTTCATCGAATGCAACACACGCCGATCATATTTCATTCACGAAACAATTCACCTAACAACCGGTGGTTTCCGAAGATCCCAACAGCACAATAGACCAATAAAGGCATTTGTTTATAAATAACTTACAATATGACACTGAGTAACTATTATTACTTAAGTAAGACGTAGGTTCTTACAAACGTGCGGTGGACGGAAAATGAAATGTGTTCGAAAATAAACTTAAACAGGACTTGTTTGAATCTTGAGCTTATATCACGGATGTACGTTCAAAATAAAAAATGTCTTATCATTATCTAGCCCTGTATGGAAACAAAAAAGTAAAAACATAATAATATGAAAGTTATGAGCGTCGAAAGTTCCATGTTTAGTTTTTTCGTGATATCTAGACTCCCAAAGGTCTGTTTATAAAATTTCGCGCGCTCGTTTTTGTCCTAAATCATCATCCATTTCGCTACTAACTTGCTAAAGTGCTAATTCGTACGCGAACTAGCTTCTTACTGCTCATCACAGCATCTATCTCTTACACACGTGTTGTCGGATGAGATAGCATGCATATTAAGGACGCTGTTACATTTTCGACGAACTCAAATTTAGGTATCTAGTCGCACACAGCAACATTACGCGTACGCACACATTGAAACTACTGAGCGCTCGATTTTATACATCACGGAAATAATCTTGGTCCTTGATATTATTTTTTAATTTTATTGAAGTTGATTCAGGAAGGTTAGTTGGCACTTTGAAAATGCATTTGATAACTGTTACAAACCGACGTCGTAAAAAGTAGGTTATTATTTTCAACCGACTTCAAAAAAAGGAGATGCTCTATCTATTCGGCCAATCTACTTATCCGATACTTATCGGGTTTTCATCGATAAATGTATGTGGTGGTATTTTCAGGGAAGGTTTTATTGTATAATATTTTAGGATCTGATAAAGATCTTCGGAGATACACAATGGAACTCTTTAATAACAAACAGCAAATGACCTGCGATTACTGTGATCGTGTGTTTATGTTTTGTTTTAACCATACCATAATATATCATCACGCTTGTACGGTTTTAAGGGGTAAACAGATGTATTTAGTATACCCAATATGGGGTACCTTCAAAAATTTAAAAGAGAAAAATAATAGCTTTCCTGTGACGAAAAACAATAGGTACCGACACCGACTTCCGGAAAGAATTTTATTTTTCACTTTGTTGTAGTAAGTAGGTATTTTAAAAAAAAACGCTACGTGAAATAAGTAGATACCTAAAACGAATTAATTTCCGGTCACAAGGATTTAAAAATGACTTGAACATTTTTCATTATATGGAATATATTAAATATTACTATCACATCATCAGTCACTATTAATGTTCCCACTGCTGAGACACAGGCCTCCTCTCTGTGAGAGGGAATGGGCTGTAACCAACAACGCGGGCCCAGTGCGGGTTGGTGGATGCACATATCTTCGAATATTTGGTTCTAGAACATGCCGGTTTCATGGATGTTTTCCTACACCAGCAGTGCAGTGGTGAAGAAATAATTTACACAAAGTAAAGCGCCTGCCTGAGCTCGAACCCACGATCTACAACTTGTAAGTCAAGCTAATGACATTCTACCCAAAAACCATGACAATGACACCCATGACGAAAACATGTCAAATTTTCGTCAGCGCCAACTTGTATTTTGGTTTTGACCCCGTATTCGATATAAGCATCCCCAAATCCATAAAAATGACATCCATGACGAAAACATGTCAAATTTTAGTCGGCGCCATCTTGTATTTTGGTTTTGACCCCATATTCGATATAAGCGACCCCAAAAACTATGACAATGACACCCATGACGAAAAGATGACAAATTTTAGCCGGCGCCATCTTGTATTTTGGTTTTGACCCCATATTCGATATAAGCGACCCCAAAAACCATGAAAATGACACCCATGTCGAAAAGCAGGCAAATTTTAGTCGGCGCCATCTTGTATTTTGGTTTTGATCCCATATTCGATATAAGCGACCCCAAAAACCATGAAAATGACACCCATGTCGAAAAGAAGGCAAAATTTACGTCGGCGCCATCTTGTATTTTGGTTTTGATCCCATATTCGATAAAAGCGACCCCAATAACCATGAAAATGACACCCATGTCGAAAAGCGGCCAAATTTTCGTCGGCGCCATTTTGTATTTTGGTTTTGGCCCCGTATTTGTCATACATACATACATACAAACCGGTTAAAATCATAAATCTCCTCCCACCCATTCACTTCTAAACTTCCCCGTCGGCAGCTTAACCTTACCCATCCAAATCCTAAACTTACTCAGAGCTGTTTAAACCCACCCATCCATTTCTCAACCTTGTCAACAACTGCTTAACACCAACTATTCAAATCCCGATCTTACCCAAAATAATTTCTAAATCACATTCTAATAATAATAGGAAACTCAAAAATACGGCATACGTCCGATAAAATATCAACTCCTTTCGATCACGACGAGGACGGTACTCACACGCATGCACACTACAATCTTTCTATTACTTTTATCGTATTTATTTCCTGCGAGAAAGCGATACGCCCGTCCTTCCACGAGCGCTTCTGAGCGCGGAATGATGAGCGGCGGGTACAAAATGTATGAAGACGTCGGCAAGTGATTTTATTTTAGCTAATAATGAAAAAATATAATTATTTAGGTGAAAAATAATTAGCTGTACCTGTAAAGGACTATATATACCGCAATTTTTTATAATTTTGAAGATAAAATATGCTGTAAATTTACCTAAACTGGAACCTATTCGGACCCTACTTTTTTTTATTTTTTGCGATTATTGTGATGGGCAAAACGTATTTGTGCGAAAATTTTGTATGATGTCATACAATTTTTCTGATGCATAACTGGAGCTGAATATATTATCTTTAAATTAAGACCATGATATCTTCACATCGGTGATTGCTTATACATTAAAATGGTACCTCAAAAGTACTGTTATTTGTAGAAAAATGTAATAGCGTCCTTAACCCCGCGCACAAAATAGTTCGTGCCGTCGACTAGGGGTTGCCCTTATACAGCATGAATAAGAAAAAAAATGGCTATATCAAGAGAAGTTTTTTTTTTCAGGAGCATTGACTTCCGCAACAGAAATTATTCACTTCAAGTATAGCAGTTCTTATATTTTGCTCGTGTTTTAAATACATGGATGCGTAATTTCTGCCAGAGTATCTCTGCCAGTATATATCATAGTCAAAATGTTTCAAGTCAACTAAAATTCATGAAGGTTTCATTCTCATATTTGTTAGTTCATAACTTAGGGCATGCATTTCTGCACAAATGCTAGAACACAGGTCGCATTTCTATAGAAACTCCTATTCAACCGCATGTAGAGTATTCTCAAATGCTAAAAGTCATTGCAATTCTTTACCCAATTGCATTTTGCAAGCCATCGAATACGATGAAGTATGTATATATAACTATTGTGTAACTTCCATTGAATGACACAAACTCTAAAAATTGCAAAGCTTCAAAAACGGGTTTTACCATGTAATCAAAATATCACCATAAAATAATACTCTATGGCTTGATGTATTGCTTGGGAGATCGAAAAAGCATAAAATTGATTATATTAGCCACCGACACCACAATTACCATAAAGAAGAACAATAGACTTTTTCTCGAAGCTTGCATATGTTCTTTTATAACTTTGGGTCCTGACCACAAGGCGCAATATAAAATCATTGCGATTAATCTTACTGGAAAACGTAGTCTCCTTAAACAGCTCCTAGATTGCACAGAACCAGCAAGTAGAACTACCATCTTAGACAAACGGCATGCAATGAGCACCATTTAAGCTGTTCCTAAAATAACTAAAACAATCTGAATGCAGACCGTACAGGGCTTTAGCTTGACATATAGTATTCCACGGGCATCCAGTACAAGCGATCGCACGCGTGCCTCGAATACCACACCAATTTCAGTGAACGTTTGAATACAAACAAATTAACCAACAGCACACAACCTACACCTTAAAACCTTAGCAATAAAGTCTTTTGTTGTAAAAAAAATGCAAAACAAACTAAATAGCGGGAAGATGAATATCCAATCAGTTTAAGAATAGGAGATGTATTAGCCAATCATTGAGAAGTACCGTCACATCATCGACCAATAGTCAGCGAGGGTTTTTATGGGTTCTAGTTGTCTGCTATTGAGACGGTTGGTCTCCGTTCACTGCATACCGATATTTGCATTTTGTAAGCACGATGGTATTGTAGGTATACAAGAATATCCAGTAAAACAATATTGTCATTGAGAATGTTGTCACAATCAGAATATTGTACCTCGTCGATAGCGAGAAAAGTAGTTGCGTCATATTTTTGGCTGAAAATAATAAATTAAAAGCTGTTAATTTCTTCTCCGTGTACAAAAACTGCTAAAACCAAGCCATCATCACTAACCATCAACAGTTGCAGGTTAGTTCAACAACCTTCGTCCCTTTTAATTGAATGTTGCAGAATTAATACTTACAATTTGCAGAACCTGCTTTAAATTCAAAGTAGATTGCAAGTACTGCATGCAGCTCATTAAAACCAACACAGGCACCATTGATACTAAGTCTACATTACAAATCTATTTAAATGCAGTTTTGCTGAATGTACATTAATTATTATAAAACTATGCAGTACGTGCTTAAGTGTAACTAATTGAAAATAGCAATCATCACCCAAAATAGTTTTCTAGTTGCGTAATTGGTGCATTAGATACCATTTAGATCACACAAAATAAAAATTATACTTTAAGAAGTCTTTAAAAAAAACGTGCCCGAATAAAAAAACAATGCAGTCTGAAAATCATCAAAAACAGTTGCAAACGTTTAATAATAATAAAAAAAAAAGGTTAGCTGGTATAGTCGGAGGATACATAATTATTCGCGGGCTGGCTGACCAAAATCTGGTGTATCCTCCGCCTGCACAGCATGATTTTTTCCTTGTTTACGACTTTTTAGTTCGCTTTTGAAGCAGTCGGGTTTTTTGATTTTTTGAATAAAGTTTTTTTATTTATATCTTTTAAGTTAGTTTTTTTTCGAATTAGATACATTTAAACATATAAGTGTGATATATTTTTAAAACCCTTTATTTTGATACCCCACACGTTAGGTTTGGAAGAAGAAAAAATTTGGGCCCCCACAATATGGCACCCAAAAGCCGCCATTTTTCTATTGTCCAATTTTAATGTAGCCTATATGACACTCGCAGGGTTAAGACGCATCGATTGACGTATGAATCATCAAAATCGGCCAATGCGTTTGGTCTCTGGAACGCCATATAGGAACAAACATACATACATACATAGAAAAAAAAAAGGTTAGCTGGTATAGTTCTCGTCAAACTTCTTGGCCACCCTGAAGTTGGTTACATTAACTGCGCAGAAGTAAATCTCACACATAAACAGCACCTATTCGTGCCTTGCGCATCGGAAAAAAAAATCTTCTGTTTTAAACATTCAACTGTTCAAGAAAAATATTAAACTATGAACCAAAATATATTTTAGTCAAGACCTGAAAAGGTAGGCAATCTTCAGCCATATTTGCAATTCGCATGTTTGTGCACATGCGCCCGCGTCCGAGAGTCAGTCACGAAGGTCCAACGGGACAGAGTTCAACTCACGACCTTTCCCATAGTCAGGCGTAAGTACCGTCCTCACGATAGCCCTCGGCTATTGTCCTAAGACCGAACGTGAGGAGGACTTTAATCGGCCCTTTTAATTGTTAAATGCACGATCAATTTTATCTCGCTGTCTTGTTGAAATCGAAAATGGCAACAGTAGAAAAAACGTGCTCTAATAAAAAACAATGCAGTCTGAAAATCATCAAAAACAGTTGCAAACGATTAGCTGGTATAGTTCTCGCCAAACTTCTTGGCCGCCCTGAAGTTAAGGCAACAATGGAAGCGCAGTAGGTCCCTTGCGCATCTTATCTTCTGTTGGATACCAATCAATTAAAATATCAGTAGATGCCTGCTGGCAGAATAAATAGATGCATTTGCAAACAAAGCAACAACTTTAAGGAAACAGCGTTCTATCCTAATATCAATTTGGTAAACAATTCTCTTATGGCGGTGGTACTTATTGTAATCTCGGCGTTGTTAATACAAGTAATTTGACTCATTTTGCACAAGATCGAAAAAAAATTGAAAACGGAACCTCAGGCATCTTCTACCAGTTTACCTTCTGGTTTTTGAGGATCTTACTAAGTGCGCAAGACGTTCATATCGAACCAAAAGGGTTTATTTTAGGTACACTGTGTTTGTATACCGAATAAAACACGTTGTCATTACTGGTCACATAATATTTTATATCATGACGAAACTGGCTATTCAATTTTCTCGAAGATTATTTCTGAAAAGCCGGCAAGCTTAGCGTAGTTACCGGTAGTAGGAACCCGTCTCTAGAAAACAGCCGTTCTTTAAGGTTAATTTGAATGATAATCGGTGAGGATGCAGGCCTTCTACAATGTTAGCGTCCGCATGGCCGGGCCGGTTGGCCGGATATCAGGCAGTCCGGCACAGGCGACGTGAAAGCGGGGCGATAAGCACATCCCTGTCTTGTTACGGAAGGTCATTATTAATTATTTTCATAGCGAGGACCTCTTGGTAAATAATAACAGCTGCACGGGTCGATCTTCAAGGTTAAACACGGTTGCCGAGGTCAGTTCATGGATAGGTCACCAACCATTACATATCGAAAATCCTCCGTACTTCGGCGTTGCTCCCGGCTTTCATTTGAAGATCTTTCAAACTAGTTTCCGTTCTGCGAGCAATGTGCCCTGCTGTCTGCCACTTAAGTTTGGAAATTCTTCGGGTTATATCGGTAACCCTGGTTCTCTTGCGGCACATTTCTAATTCGATCACGCAAGGTAACTTCGAGCATAGACCGCTCCATTCCCTTTGGATGACTGTAAGCTTTCTGATGAGGCCCATTGTGAGCAACCACGTCTCAGAACCATAGGTTATACTGGCAACACACAAATGTAATCATGAAAGCAAATTGCTTTTTATTAATATTGGAACGTCATGTAACAGGTTGCAGGAGGCGTGTCAATCTTGTCGACCGACCTCAACACGACTACGCTTCCTAGAATTCCCATCCACGTTGGAGCCGATAGACGAGGAATTTACTACCGACCTGTTGTAAACAAATTAATTTCGTACATTCATGATATCATGCTGGTATTCACCGAAGGGGTAAACAGAGATGCATCAATAGTACGGCCACATTTCACCAATTATGTTTAGGTCCCGAGCTCAGAGACTTACTAGACAACAATACTAGACCTATGAGGCAGAAATTAAAATCCTGTGTTTGTATTTTTAGGGTTCCGTACCCGAAGGATCCAAACGGAGCCTTATTGCTGTCACTCACGTGTATAAAGGATTTTTTTAATGTTTTTAGGGGGAGTTCCCATCCAGAAGACAGGGGGTGCAAAGTCAGCTTTTTACATAATTTTGTTCTGAAGAATTTTTAAACTGCCCATTGACCTATATAATAATATTTATTACCTATATATATCTAAACTTCTATACAAATATTATAAAGAGGAATGATTTCTATTTTTGTTTTTTTTATATTTATGTATGTAATGAATAAACTTAAAAACTACTGGACCGATTTCAAAAACTCTGTCACCGTTGGGAAGCTACACTATCCCCGGGTGGCAAAGGCTAATTTTTATCCCTGTATTCCCACAGGAACGGGAACTACGCGGGTGAAGCCGCGAGGCGTCCGCTAGTTAAGTATATTTTACAAAAAAATACCGATATATCGATAAATCACATATTTTCTTTGAAATTCCCTTATTTTTCCTATTACATCCAACTTAATTTTGCGGGTTGGTACGGAACCCTTAATGTGAGAAGTCCGACACGCACTTGGCCGGTTTTTCTACCATATGGCAATATTGATGGAAATTCTCATGAAGTACAGGTAGGTATTTGCATTGCAATGTTTGGACATGGTATAGTTTTTTTAGTTATATTTGTTGTTTTTTAAATACTAGAACACGGTGCATGATATAACGTATCTATATTCATCAGTTTAAAGCTATATTTAATTTTACACACAGTAGTTATTTTTAAATCGGGAGTAGCTTAAAAATATATCTAATCTCGATCTACAAAAATATGTCAACGCAATAAGCAAGCTGGACTACAAAAGTGATTCCTATTACCCATTAAAAACGAAGTATGTCACTGTGTGCCATAACCATAAGGTCGTAAGTCATAACTTCTACTTTAGCGTTCGGCAGTTCGGCTCGGTTCGCTTCGTGTTCGGCCGACGTCTCGCGAGATTACAGTGCGTTGGCATTAGTTCACGGAGGATGCATGAATGAAAGTGCAGTGTTCTTTTCTCGTTCATTAATGCGTCTGAGGCTTCGGACTTCGGAAGTTATCGGCACTCTAGACGGATGTCCGTGCTACTAACACGATCATTATCTTAATTGTTGCAACTTTGTTCTCTGTTAATTAAAATATTTTATTGACAAAATCTTGTAATTGGATAAATTTATTCTGTGGTTCGATTCATCGACTAGGTTAATTAATCTACAAGTAAAATTTCAAAATTTATAAAAACCCCGACACATTTTTATTGCGAAAACACCCCGATTGAAACAGTAAAACGGCCATAACTTTTGAACGGCTGAACCGATTTTATTCAAACATTAGAACACTCTCGACAAAATCACCTTTCAAACAAAAAATAATAAATCAAAATCGGTTTATCCGTTTAGGCGCTATGATGCCACGGATAGATACACAGCAACACACGTGAAACTTATAACACCCTTTTTTTTCCGGCAGGGGTTAACAATGAGATTTAGGTTTAGATTTTTGCGTCATAATGGGTTAAGTTACCTTTCGACCTAGATTGTATAGTTCAACTGCTGGCACTTTACCTTTTCTACAAACTTCTGCCGACCTGTAGAAGTCAAGTTCACACCCTCCTCGTAAGCCACCAGGCTTGTATGAACTTGACTAACTCTACCCGTGTACACCGGTCTGACTGACATTCAGTAGTCATTATGTTTTATCTCATACTGTCCCAATTATAAGTGTTGTGTGACCCTCGCAGCACTTTTTTTTGGTTCACCCATATGACGCAGGGTTACGATCGTCCGACAATTTATCAATCAACACAAGCTAATGTCACTAATCTTCCCAAACAGTAGACAGAATAGATGATTTGATTAATTTGTTAATCTATTATACAGTCTTGTTATTAGAGCAACAGTAAGCATTAACTAACAATGGTCCATGAGACTCCATTGTTAATATTGTATCATTTATTTACAATCTTACGTGAATGCATTTAGATCTGCATAAACTGATTATGATTTAAGCGTTTATTCTCGAAGCATTTTTGAACCCAAACCTGTTTGTAAAACCACCATCATTTTTAAAACCATAGCAAAGTATCAAAACTTTTTTCAAAAATATCCAACAGGTCCTCAATAATACTTTTACTGAACAAAAACACGCGCCACTGAAAAAGGCGAGGGCGCAAGATGGCGCACTTGTTTCCCACGCATGCGCAGTGGGAACCCGAGTCGCGCGCACATGTGCCCGTTTACGCGGGAAAACTCGCCGCCATGCCATAGTGCGTGTTTTTTTTTTTCAATTATATTCGTGTCAAGCTCAAGCCATAAACGAATGATGTAAACAAAGTATTGAGGTTAGATATTATAATAATATAGCTTATGAAAAAATTAATAAATAGAATTGAGCCAATTAATTGGTACTAATTATTTTATCATCTATTCATTGTTTTCGAGCAAACACCGTTTAGTGTTTAACAGAGACAAACATTTGAATTTCAAAAATAGAACAAGCTTTCTAAAAGCAAATTCGAAATATGAACAGCAGAAACGCCCTTCACTGGTGTTCGGAGATACAATAAATATTGCTGCATTTTTGTATCTCAAAAGCTGTCAATACAGTTTTTAATGTTGATATCCGAAGTATCTCGAGGCCGGCCAGCCGGGCGTCGAACCGGCACCGTTACTGCAACCTACAACCAGTTCTTTCTCATTAGTTCCCTGCGGACATCTTACAATGTAATTGCCATTTATCTTCTGCTTGTAATGAGTATATAGTACAAACTTCAACAGGACGTAGTATTTTTTCCTTACGCTTATTTTAACTGTTACTTTGGTTCGAGGTCCATCACTGTTGAGTTGGGAATATGTGAATAGAATTTGTGATTTGTATCAACGCTTTATCGCTCAAAGATTTTTTCAGAATCACTTAAAACAAAAGTATCTTAAAAACGCATTAGATAACATATTTTAAGTAGGCGCCTTTCAAAGTTTCAACCCCGACTTGGGTTTCTCGGTAAAAATGTTTTTTTTTTCGAGGGATCAAATTGAAGTGGAGAACACGTGGTAACCCGCATATGTTCTCTTCAGCTTAATAACGAGGCATGTGTTTCTTTCTGCCTTGATATTATTAGTCAATAGTCATTTATTGATATTACACGACAATGATGAAAAACAACCAAATATTGAACTCGAAAGATTAAAACTGATGACTTTCTAATTCGGTCGTATACTGCTTCGCCCGCAAGAGACATTCAAGATGTTTCAAGATGCAACCGCGCCGATTTGTGATGGTGTTTTATTGGGTATGTTCGTGTCATCTATCGAAGCGTCTTAAATTGGTCGGATTGTAATGTTAGGGTCACTACCAATTGACCCTATGCAGCTGCCGTTGGTAACGGTCCGTTTTCATGCGTCTCGATGTAAATACTTGTATTTTATTTGAAACGTGTTTGTATCGATAGAATTTAAAGCCTTTGTCTAAAAGTTTTGTGTGATCCTTATATTTAATCGACATTAAAAGATATTACTTGCACTGCTCTTGTTTTGTCTTAAGGTGTCATAATAACAGTTTTATCTGTTGGCTTTGTTAAAGAAGTCAAAGTCATATTGCATCACAGATAAAATAAAAAACGTATTTCCTGTTTGCCTGTCCGCGGATATCTAGACTGGCACTTGTATTTCCTGTTTGCCTGTCCGCGGATATCTAGACTGGCACTTGGATGGTACCGACATAATAAATATTATATAGTTTGTTTTATATAAGGAAAAACGACAAAATAATAACCACCTCTTTTGTTTACTGGTTTTTCAGTCGTATGCTGATGTAGCAAGTTCTAAGATTTCAACAAGCAGCCTTACATCGAATCTCTTTTGAATGGCCCCTTGACACAAGCACCCACAAACGACATTGAGTAGAATTCACGACCGCGATGCTCACAGAGAGAAACAAGTCAACATCGACCTACGAGGAAAACATGAATCAATCCAATTGTTTTCAGTGTCACTCTGAAACAATTGAAAGCTGAACGGAAGC
The DNA here is from genome assembly GCA_949775005.1 of Orthosia gothica. Classification (NCBI taxonomy): domain Eukaryota; kingdom Metazoa; phylum Arthropoda; class Insecta; order Lepidoptera; family Noctuidae; genus Orthosia; species Orthosia gothica. The sequence goes on along the minus strand of OX459039.1, from coordinate 10,615,759 downwards.
TTACATTGCTGCCTTTATTACTACTCCAATTAATCACCGTCTCTCAGACTACTCATTGGAATTGCTGAACTAGTAAGAACCGATTCAGGAGCAATATGTGTCAATGTTTTTGAATCATCTTCTCAATTGATGGCGTGTATCAATGAGAGGCGTGACACATCGCTTGACAATTTTTTAAAGGATTGCCAATAAATGGTAGGTGAAGAGTTAACTCTAAAGAACATGTAGACTGAAAGTTTCACGACATGCAAACATGCACATTGAAACAATCACTGCACAGCTTAAAATACAATTTAATCAAATAAAGAATCATTTGATACGACTAATACTGATATAATAATTATTATTAATAACATAATGGATAAATTGTGTGGTTGCATTGTAGACGTTTCATGATTCTTATTAATTTATAAATGGCGTAATGTCGTCGTAATTATGGACGCAATGAAAGATTATAATGGTCAGCTTCATTGTTACAAACGTAGTGGAATATTTCTGTTTGTGAACTATGCTACTGACGTTTCTGAGATAGGTTTTCATTGAAGCTATAAAATTAACGAACATATTGGATTAGGCCGGCGTTTTAGCTATATCGGATTAATAGCTAAAATGCCAAGGACCAGCAGCCTTGCTTAAGAGGGGACTCTAGTGAGACTTTCTCCATACAAACACATTCTGCTGTTTTCTTCGTGGATAATGCCTCCTAGAGCAATGATTTTTTTCCATAAAATCTAGGTCTAATTAATACGTGCCTGTATCATTTCCTTTTTTCCAAAACATAATCACAAAAAGACATATGACAATACAAAAATCCGAAAAAAATGCCCGTTTTTACCGCCATGTTCAGAAGACTTTCAGACAAAATTTATAAGTTTTTAACAAAAAAGGAAATGATAGAAGCATAGATATACTTTTCCTCTAAATTTTGATATAAGAATTTTTTAGATCAGACCAGTTTTCATGAAGAAAACAGCAGAATACGATACGTCTTTTAGTCAAAGTTTTTGTAGGTAAAATCAGCCTGAGCTGCAGTTGTCCCTTTCGCACTTTACGGGGTGAGGTTGGAGGTGACGCGACGGCAATAGTTTCTTCAAATACCTATTTTTCAAATTCCTGTTGACTAGAGTCCGCTCTTAAGTGAGTTCGGCAAGGCAAAAGGGAAGAAGATGCAAGAAAATGTATGACACATTTTACCTTTATTTTTTTTCGGTATTCAGTAAATAATTTAGAAAGGGTATGTCCTCCACCCTATGAGTTGAATTCGCATATCCTTTCTATGACCTATGTCTTTATTTTACAGGTATCGTACATATACGGGTTCTTTGCCGAATTCACCTTTTTCAATTGCTCGCTCTGGTATAGCTTTGATTTCTTCTGTGAGTCTTTGCTTCCTTTAAAACATTCAGATTGGGTGGCAATGGGTTGTAAACTTTACTTTTTAAGTATCCTCATAGGAGAACATCAGCAAGCGTTAAATCTGGGCTATTTAGGCTGTCATATCAAGTCAACGAATTATCGGCCTTACTCTTTTGAAGATTTTTAGCGTTTGATTGAAGAGTTTAGTTACAGGAGTTACTAAATGAGTGTCAGGAGGTGGAGTGGAGTTTGTACATTTACAAACTATGGTTTTCAATAAACAAAAAACAATAACTGCACTTTAATTTAACAGTAAACAAAACGAATTTGAATTAATTGTAGTGTTTTTTTTTAAGTATCAAAAACGAAAAGCATTCATTTAATACTTCCGCCGCCGTATTGCGTAAGTGTATACGGCGACGCAAAGAGTTTGACCGCTATCCAATCGACCAAATCGACCAATCACACTCTTTGCGTCGCCATATTCACATACGCAATACGGCTGCTGATACTGATACTGATGTCATATTTTCTGGTATCTGACGACCTGTAACAATTGTCAAAAATGACAGTCAGGACCGTGGTCGGGACCAACGGCTTACCGTGTTTTCCGAGGCACCGAATGGTTCCGGTATGTACCTAATTGATGGACACCCATCTTCGAACCGATCTCAGCAGGAGTTGCTTAACCTTAAACATTTACACGTGCAGCTGTTATTATTGAGCCACAAGGAAAATAAAAGCAAATGAATACATATTTTGTTCGCGTTTGCTTGTAGAGACAGGTGGTTCAAATCAGCTGTTCTGGAATTGACTCATTTCGGTACTCTTAATTGTAATTTAAGAGATGCCGGACACGTAATCACCAATGATGCTTGACATTGGAGAAATCGTGTCATTGTACGAAAGTTTAGTGCCACATGTTATTATGAAGCTGAGAACTGGGTTTTTATCTCTCTAAGACATAGTTTTTGATCCTTGGTTAACTTAACCAATAGTTACACATTTCGCTAAAATTCGTCTTTTCTTCATTAAGGCGGTTCCTCGAGCAAAACGCCGCGCAAGCCGTTTTTTGTGCTGTTTTTAGGAGCTATCTACTCGTTATTTAAAAAGAAATATCAATTAATAAAAATACATTAAATTTCTACATAATATTGATTCTAAAATGGTAGATTTAGTTTTTTTTTAAATGTTGTATATATTTCACCAATCTACTTCCAAATAAACATAAAATTGAGAAATAATTATTGATATTATGCATCTCCTCGTAAAGTGTTCATTGATTATTTTTTGTACTAACACTAATGGATAGACAATTTAATAACGAACATTTTTGTAGAATTATTTTTTTCAAAAGACCTAAATTCGATTTTATAAAGATTTTATTCTAAAATCTGGGCTTATTCACTACTGTAATTCATGCGCCACCAGTGCCGCTAGACCAATAGGAACGCTCATATCTCATGCCGATTTTTTGGTCAGGGTAGCGTCTTAAGGAGCGTCCTCACTGGGAGCATCTTTCGTGAGCATTTGTAAACAAGCAATCGTAGGCGAGCAACAAATGCTTCCCAGCGAGCCCAGCATTCACTTTCGAGCAAAACTATGAACGTTCGAGTCGAACATTCCCTTGCGAGCTTGGAGCATTCGAATACGATTTCGTTAAATTTCATTCATTCGATAATACGATTGACCAAGAAGGTCACAAACACTTAAGATCAAGGAACTGTTCGTTGCTTTACAAGTAGCCAGTAATATTCCTACATACATATTCATTGATTTCAACATTCGAATACGAGCTTTTTCCGCGAAAATCGTTGCGACGTCTATACCGGCCGAAGTTCGCGCTTGCGTGTAAGCTTTGTAAAGCTTGCCTTAACGTCCACACCACTCGAATATTCGACGTTGAATGCTCATTATACGTGAATGCTCTTAGTGAGGACGTTCCTTTAGTCTCATAAATAGTCAAATAACTTGGTGAGTTAATTATTGGACCATTTCTGAGGCTAATAATTGATGAAATAACACATTTTTAGTGAAAATTTAAAATATTGGTTAACATATTTTACCATTGGTTTAGTTTAACTACGGATCGAAAAGTGGGCCTAAGTGACATTCAACTTTAAATAGGTGTTTTGAATGGGGAAAACAAAATAATAAAATAACTAGCTGACCCGGCAAACTTTGTTTTGCCATAAAAACACCAAGCATTGATCTACCCTACCTACCCTACCTTACACTACCTACCCTACCCTAACCTACCCGACCCTACACTATCCTACACTACCTTCCCTACCCTACGCTACACTACCCTACCCTACACTACCCTACCCTACCCTACCCTACACTACCCTACCCTACACTACCCTACCCTACCCTACACTACATTATTAAACGTAAAAAAAGTAAAAACCATCTTTGAACTGCAACGAACATTAAAAAAAAAGAATTGGCCAAATTGGTCCAGGCGTTGGTGAGTTATGCGCTTATCAACACATATTGCGATTCATTTTTATATTATAAGATAGCATGTTTGCAATTTGGGTTTCCCGATTATGGTTTTAGGATAAGCAGTCAAATCTTTAACCGACTGACAAAAAAGAATGAGGTTCTTGTTCGACTGTTGTTTTTTTGTATTTTCACAGATTACTCTGTGAATTAAAAACCGAATTTGAAAATGATTTTTTGTTTGAAAGGGTTATACTCTCGAGGTGTTCCCAGTGTCACCAAGTCATGATCTGTCATCTGTTATTGGCATATAATGTCTTGGTATTTTCATCAACATGGCAAACATTTGCATTCAGAAAGTATCATTTGGTGAAGTGGAATTGATGAAGAAGACCACAGGTGGCAACTGGAACTTCTCAATGAAAAGTTTGTTTTGAGTATGAGATATCTCGATTATTTAAATGACTGTGATGAAGCAAGTTAAAATAAATGGTTTTAATGAAAATGGTACCATCGAACTGATCTGGATAAAGCCAGAGGGTAGACGCTGGAACTTTGTAATAAAACAATCTAACATAATAGTGTTTAGGCTTGTTGGAATTGTTTTCAGAAACCCTCTGACTATAAATGATTTTTATGGTAATATAAGGTACCAAAACTAAAAGGAGGGAAAGCAAAACTTTTAATAAAAAAAATAAAACTGACTTCCAAAACAAATTAACATTACAAAGCGAAAAATAACCTTCTTTTCGGAAGTCGGTGCCAAAAACGAAAAAATATAGGTACCAAAGACACCGATTTCCGAAAAGAAAGATTTGTAGTGTTTTGTTTTGGAAATCGTTTTTTTTTTGTTAAAACGTTTTATTATCTCTCGATTTGATACTTTTGTACGCCGTTGACGGCAAACAAAGCAATCTATGTACAACAGTGCTGCACGCTGTGCAGTCGGAGGATACTTATTCGCGAACTGGCTGACCAAAACCAGATGTATCCTCCAACTGCACAGCATGATTTTCTTCTTGTTTACGTCTTTTTAGTTCGCTTCTAAAGCACTCAGATTTTTATTTTTTGAATCTACTATTTTTATTTATAGAACTAAAATAGTTAACATATTTTTATTTAAATTGGAGGAGGAGCTCGTACCTAAATAATAACAGCCGCACGGATCGATCTTCAAGGTTAAGCAACGCTTGCCAAGGTCGGTCCGTGGATGGGTGACCATATCAACATACCGAGTTTCCTCCGTGCCTCGGAAAGCACGTTAAGCCGTTGGTCCCGGCAATCATTTGAAGATCTTTGACAATCGTTACGGGTAGTCAGAAGCTTCAGATCTGACACCAGTCTTGCCAAGGGGTATGGTGTTACCCAGTTACTGGGTTGTGGAGGCCAGATAGGCAGTCGCTCCATTTAAAATACTGGTACTCAGCTGAATCCGGTAAGACTGGAAGCCGACCCCAACAGCAATTGGGAGTTGATGATATTTTTATTCAAAATAGGTACATTTAAAAATATAAGTGATATATATTTTTGAAATCACCTCATAAAGCCCTTATTTTTGATATCCCACACTATAGGTAAGGAAGAAAAAATAATTGCGCGTTGTATGCGTTGATTTAAGGTTTCAGTTTTTTTTTAATATACATCTACTTTAAAACAATATTTATTGCTTAAAATTGTTTGCAGATCCTATCCTTCATCATTATCGTCATTTTAGTCGAAATTCCTTTATTGTTAGTTACTCTTACTAATATTTATTGGAATTACCTGGTATTATTACTTCTCTAAACATACAAATGGCGGAATTGGCTGAGGAAAATTATGCTTAGCTCTCGTATTGACAATACTATTAACGCTAGGTATATACGCTGTGGTTTAGGATTCCAGTAACTATTACATAAATACTTATTTATACTTGCGGGTGATGCGAGTATTAGTCGTGATGTTTTTATTTATGGGTAAATAATAAATGTGGCCTTAGTGAACACGTGGTTTTGTGAATAAATGGTGCGTTTAGTAAGTCTTTATTTTTGTCTTAGAATGACCTAATTAACTTGTTTTTATGTTAAGAGTTTTAAACGTCGGAGTGATACCTACATTGTAAACAATATTACTTGAAAAAAATACTTAAATGCTTTCCATGGACCGTGAAAGGATTACTGGAATGAGGACCATCCTTTTGTTAGTACGGAATTAAGAGATATTTTATGCAAATCTGTACGTTATTAAGTGAGATATTTTTTTTGGCTGGTTTCACATTTAAATTTCGATTTTAGACAATATTTATAAATATATTTTATAAACAAAATATTCCAGTTATGAACAAATTAGGATCGTTATACATACATCATGTAGTATATTAAGACGATACGATTCTATATCAGAATCGAGGTGGTGAGATCGAATTGTGATCGTTACAGTTGCGCAACCAACGCGCAATCCCAATTAATTCTTAAGAGGCATGTCTGCGAGCGTGAGAACTTATTTTAGAACCCACACATCGACATTTTCACTAACACATTTGCATCACACATTGTAGTGTACACGCACCCAAGAACAAGTGAAAAATTATGCGGCGCGACGGGCATAATAATATAATAATAATAATAATAATAATAATAATATCGTTTATTTATAACATAAGGCACATTTTACAATAAAATATCTTAAACATATTTGATAATATAGCTTCAATGCGCGTTCGCTTCTGAAGGATTTGTAAGCTTGTCTCAAAAACGCGCAATGTATTAGCTATTGATTCACCGCTCCGCACGGCACGCGTGCCCATAGTAATATAGTCGTGAATAAAGGGTGGGGTCACAGTGTAATCGGTTGTGTAGTTTGATTGTTAGAAAAAATAATTACTATATGTAATACAACATTTAAATTATTATTTTGATAAGTACAAAAAATAATGCTTGATTGAATGATGTTCTCTAATTTATTTATTTTATTGCTTAGATCTAGAACCTTTTTTAGGGTTCCGTGGCCAAATGGCAAACAAAAAACGGAACCTTTATATTCGTCATGTCTGTCTGACTGTCCGTCCGTGTGTCACAGCCACTTTTTCCCGAAACTATAAGAACTATGCTGTTGAAACTTGATAAGTAGATGTATTCTGCGAACCGCATTAAGATTTTCACACAAAAATAGAAAAAAAAAAACAATAAATTTTGGGGGTGCCCATACTTGAAACTGAAACAAAATTTGTTTTTTTTTTCTTCAAACCCATACGTGTGGGGTATCTATGGATAGGTCTTCAAAAATGATGTTGAGGTTTCTATTATATTTTTTTCTAAACTGAATAGTTTGCGCGAGAGACACTTCCAAAGTGGTAAAATGTGTCCCCCCCCCCCAGTAACTTCTAAAATAACAGAATGATAAAACTAAAAAAACAACTGATGTACATTAATTACCAAGTAAACTTCCACTGAAAATTGGTTTGAACGAGATCTAGTAAGTAGTTTTTTTTTATACGTCATAAATCGTAAACCGCAATTTACCAAGTACGGAACCCTGTGTGCGCGAGTCCGACTCGCACTTGGCCGGTTTTTTCAACTCATGATGGCTTATAAATATGTTAGGTATTTTGTGTATGATTTTATTGTACAAGTAGGTTTGTGGCTGCTTAATGTTAAATGCCACAACGCACGTTGCACAACGAGCTGCGTAAGATTGTCTAGTTGAGAAATTAATTAGTTTTCCTCCTACGAACTTTGCAACAACACTTTTAAAAACCTCTGCTATATTACTATTGACTTTATAAATTAAGCTTTTAGCATTGTTGACTAATCTTGAGACAAGTTTCATTACGGCAATAAAAAAGGTGTAAGCTTTCATTACCGGCAAAAAAAATTATCATTGCCAATTTCACCATTTATATTTGTTGAATTCAGTTGCTTGCAATAGTATGGCTTACAAGACACATGATTACCAAAAACATGATTTGGTCCATTTTATCTTATTGCTTGAATAGTGATACAGTCATGTCACGACACTCGCGACCCACCCTTATGCCTATTGTGTATGTGTGCGTAGACGTTTTGCGAACTCGGCTCGGAAAAAAAACGGACGTGCTCTCACCTTGGAGTCTAAGACGGCACTGAAAATTTTTCGCGCGCGTGGTCGATTATAAAACAAATGACGGGAGCGTAACGCTCCATACTAAAATGTATGGGGAATAGAAAACAATTTGTGTAGAAAAAATAACAATGTTGAAACGTGGATTACTATCATTTGGTGTGACTTATTAGATAAATAAAACGGTGAACGTCATATTCATACTTTCGTGTCACGATATATCTAAAGAGATTTATAAAAAATCTTCTAGAATTATGACAATAGTGCAAATAGAAAAGGTCTATTTAGATGTTTTTGAGAGATTTCAACAATTTTTTTTTTAGAAATTTAGTATGGTTTTACAAATATCTCGCGGTGAAACTGTTGGCACATCTGTTAAGGTTCTTCATATTTTTTTTTGTGTAATTCAGCGCGGTGAATCTTTAGAAATAACGAAAACTGTAAGTGCCTTTTTAGGTGTTTCTTAAGGACTCGCCTCTTAAGACTAGCGGACGTGTTGCGCAGTCACTTTAGCGTTCACATGGTCAATCTTTAGGGTCCAACATTGAGCAATTAAATAATGTATCGTTTCGGTTTTGACTTGGGAATTAACTGTCCTTTACTGTCACTGCTCTCTCCTTTAGTTTTCACATTGTCAATCTTTAGGGTCCACCATTGAGTAATAAAATATAATAATTAAATTATATTTTTAATCGACTTTCCAAAAAGGAGGAGGTTCAACTGTTCGACTTTTTGTGTTCTTTTTTGAATATAAACTTGCGCTTTGACCACGCTTTTCTCCATACTCAACTCCCCACTCCTCCTTCTTATCTCAAATCTCACTTTCAATATTTGTGTACTTCACACGCCAGGAATCTGCGTTCGTCTAACAATCTTCTCTTGCTTTGTCCTTCTCATACTTCTGATTTTATTCACTCTTCCTTTCATATTCAGTCCATTCTTCTCTGGAATGCGCTACCTCTCGACATCAGGATGGCCACCAGTCAATATGCATAAATGCTCTAAGATTTAAGCTGAAGTTACGGCACTACTTTCTATACCAATAGCAGAGTCGTCTCAATCACCTTTCTATTACTTGTTATATGTATACATATATATATATGTATTTATTATAGGAAATGAATATTTATTTTAACTATATATATATTTAGTCTACAATTTTTCCTTTATTAATTATTTCTATTTTATATGCACCTGCCATGTTATCTCTCCACCACCCTTGGTTGACTGGTAGAGAATGTTCTTTGAGAGGATAGTAAATAAGTGATTTGATATTAGTAATAATTCGGACTTGTTCTTACAATGTACATGCTTGCCTGAGTTGGAAAATCAGCGAGTTTTAATTCCTCTATGCTACTTCGATGTTTGTAAGTGTGTTACAAGGGTGACTGTGGAAAAGGTGCCCAGTGCCTGGAACCTGTAAAGATTAGTTCCTAGCGCGGGACTGGGTCTTGCTCTTCCCTCTGCTGCAGCACGCCTCATTCAGCTCCTTTATTTATTTGGTAATATTAAGGATATTTATGTGCTCAAAAATTTGTTGATGAATAAATTGAAATTACATTTGTACTGTGACAAGGAAACTTAAGAAACATGGAAAGTGGACACGAGTGTCACCAGTGATACAGATGCTATGCTGCCTGTCAAGCTCAGTCTTGTTAAGGTGGATACAGACTTTGCGAGGCATGCCCCACGAACGGCGCACATGATGCTTTGCAACTCAACTCAAATCAAAGCAAAATGCGTGCGTTGCGAGCAAAAGGCGTGCGTTGTGCGCCGTTCGTGGTGCATGCCTCGCAAAGTCTGTATCCAAGGCGCCGATTCCCTTGAGTACCTGATTTTTAAATGAGAATCACGTCTAAACGGCTAGTATTTTTTTGGAAAAAATATATGTTATATTAGACCATTTTCTTAATAATTTCATCTGAGCAGAATTTGAGTTTTATTCGTATAACATAGTGTAATTAATTTGTAAAGTTATGTCTAAAACGGACAAAAACACGACAATCGCACCAAAACCGCTGGGCGTATTTTAATGAAATCGACACCATCCCAAAGACAATTTAATTATCTACATTTTGATCTGAAGCTTTTTTTTTAATGTCATAGAATAATAAGGAAAGTACAAAAAACTACTAAATTTAGGGTCGCGCGGGTGTGAAACGAGTGCGCATTTTGTTCCATCAAGGTCGTTGGCGTTAGTCGTCGTCTTAAAGCGTTCGTTGATACGGACATAACTCAAAATACTCAATTCAGAAATCGATCTTAAGTAAGTTTTATACATATTTAGCATCATGCAGTCTAAGTACCTCTGATTTCTTTTACTAAGTGAGTCATGGGTTTCAGTATTTTGCAATAATATACATTCAATTTGTGTAGGTACACAAATACCAATTTCGTCAATGTATAAGTAGGTATTGCCATTGACACTTGCTGAGATCTAGCCAAGACACTCTACTGGTTATTTGATATTAACCATCTAATAGATTGCCATGTGAAAACCAAAATTCACGTGTATATAGCAAATAGCAAAAATATTTGACGTTTGACAGTCACGGCTGAATACGGCTGGCAGAATGTGACTTTGTCTCCAGACTCAGGTACAACATAATCTATGCCGCATACCACAAAAATCACTCACTTTCTATAAATAATCAATTGTTGTATAGTAAAAAGTACGTCAAGTTAGTCGATTAGTAAAAAAAGAGCCGTGAGGCCATCTCGTAGGGAACCAGGCAAGCGTGACCGCGCAATGGGGCCGCGTGCGAATTGTCCGCTGCTAGCTGATTACCGAACCGGTCTCTACATCAAAAATTCTACTAGTAACATAACGTACCTTTGCGACTTTTGTTCCCGACAATCCTTATTACTTTCGGCACTTATGCTGCCCTGGTAATTGAACAGGAACTTTAGCTACTGAAGTTACTATTTTCCATTATAGGAGCGGTGTTGTGATGTGAAAATATGTACGAGTACATTAACTTGATTTTCAAAAAAACGTCTTAGAGAGAGAGAGAGAACACAGTATTTTCAGATTTCATTAAATTTGCGGAACGATACTTGGTCAGTTGGTTGTTTGGTGTTTTGTTTCGGGTCGGATTAAAAGCGGATCTGTTGTACCTCCAAAGAATTACCCCTGTTACTATGTAGTTAAACTGAGTGACAAAATACATTAGTATTATGATGACTTGTATTAAAATGTTGTCTAGCTTAGTGGCAAAATCGGACCTTACATGTAAGGTCCGATTTTGCCACTAAGCTTAATATTACATTGCAATGTAATATTAAGCTTAAGTGCCCAAAAATAATGAATAAGGACATGAAGGTGGGTTAGGATGACGTTAGGTATATGGAATCGTAGGTGAAGGCAGTTGAGGTCCTTTAATAAACGTTTGCATTACTGTACCATTTCTAGCAAAAATCGCGTCCGAGACAAAGAAGATGAAATCACATGAGCCTAGCAATCATGAGATCTTTAAAACTATATTCAAACCTTCGAATAATAATACGCACAATGTTTTTAATAAAACCTTGTTTACATATACAGCAGATTGTTTCTCATCATGTGTCTCACATGTACGGTGTATATTATTTCATCGTTTAGTTTATGTTATGTATGAAGGCCCAAAAGGTCGACATACGATTCTATTGTGCTTATGGCGTATCATATTTTGATATCGTAAGATTTGTTGAACAAGAGAATTAAGTGGTAGACTATTGTTAGAATGGTTTAGTGATTCTGAACTCGTACTTATTACAATGAGCAAAAGAGTGGCATTCCTTGCCAGAGTCTGTATTTCCTGATAGTGTCTTTAAGTCAAGAGTGAATAGGTTTCTTCTAGACAAGCCTGCTTCATCGTCGACCACGTCATCGCTTACCAACAGGTGAGATAGTGGTCAAGCGCAAGCCTCAATAGTAAAGAAAATAAATAGTTTTATTTTAAAGTTGAGTATCATGATTTTTCAGAAATTTATTCTGAAACTAAAGTCACCGTCACGAGAAGCTATAAATTTTGTAAATAAAGAATTTCTACTAAGTAACGTAGCGACAATTCAATCAAAAATAATCCCAAATTAAATCAACTCAATGTAACATAAGGTGTAATATGAAACTAACAAGCAATTTCACTTAGTCGGGTTATATTTTAGCGATATAAAGCGCTGTCGTCTAATGTTTTGTGGTACTGGAACGTTCCATGTGTCAAACGTGTACCACAAAACATTAGACGACAAAATTTATAGCTTTTCGTCACGGGGACTTTAGTCCCCCTAACTTTACAATGTTAGGTACGTTGTTTTAAAGAAACTCCTTGAGCCCTAGACAAATGGCATTAGCGATAACAGGCGATAACAATGTGTTTTGACAATTTGACTCTCAAAAATGCAAAGTTTAGGTTGACCACCATATTTCAGTAGAGCATCTTGAAATCTTAAATTTTATAATATTATTCATGATAGAATGACTTAGATCTAGGTTCACTTCCCGAAGGGTGTGACTTCTGTTATGACAATAAACAGAGAAGAACGGATGAAGAAGGCATGTGGACCTAAAATAAATTGGGATAAGGACAAGAGGATGATGATGCAACCTCAACCTGATTAAGAGCGACCAGTGGTTGACATTATGCTTCAATCGACAGGATCAATAATTTTCAAATAATTGTCGTAATGTCTCATTTGCATTAGTCGCAAACTACGCACCATTTAGTTCGAGGAACACAAGACTAGGGTGGATATAACTTTAGATAAACTGAGACGGTCCTGTAGCGGAACAAAACTGTTGACTGTGAAATGTATCTGCTGGTTACAATAACCAGTGAACCGGCTCATTGGTTTGTAGTAAGTTCCATTACGATAACTTACTAGGCGCATTTTTTTTTTAAGTTACTGTGTGTGGGACACGGGAAGATCACATTCCAGCCGAAACACAAATAGGCATGGCATAGACTCTCTTATCTTTACCTGAAGTTGTATATATCACGACAAATAATGGGACGTGGTCACGGAAGATGTCTAAATTCAGATTAGTATGCTGCCTATATCAGAAAAAATCTGTATGTTTAAGAACTGACCAGTTTTGCCCGAGTTTTCTTGTAGCTTGATTAACAAACCCGGCCCAGATGATAGGATTAATCACTAAGGCTTCATGGCCGGAAAACGTAAACAGCTTCAGCATTTAATCGAGTAAACGCATTACACTGAATGCGACCTTACTCGTTTATTGTGTCATCTTTCTCGTCCATTGAAACGTCCGTCGCATTTAACTACTTATTGCCATCTGTAAGTTACCATTTTCCTATTAACAAGTTCCTGTATAGTTTGTCAATCTGACACAATATAATTTCATATAATAAGCGTTGTGTTGTCAATATTATGGTCGGTTTCTAGTATAACCAGATGCAATTGAATACCGACATTTTACATGAAGCGACTGCCTGTCTGACCTCTCCAAGAAACTGTATAACACGATACCCCTTGACAAAACAGATGTCAGATGTTCTGGTTTTTGACTACTCGTCATCATCATCATCATCATCACTACTATTACTCGTAATAACTGTCAAAGATCTACAAATGTCAATGTTGCCTTAGCGTGAACACAAACGTCGTGCGGTCGAATGATTTTGGTCCTCGAAGACGGTAATTTCCTACAAAGGACCACATTTATGGAGTGTGTACATGATGACACTTACATTCAGCACGGCTCACTGTTATCGTCCCTACGAGTATCGTCGAGTGGTACTACCGTAACGCTATCTGACTTCACTCATACCTATGTTTAAATCGTTATGGTAAGCGATGACTTTGCTTATATATATATACAGGCCACGAACGTTTTTCTTTGTTATTCGTTGTTTATTAAACATTATCTAGTGGTTACTGGAAGTTGATTTGAATGCAGAACAATAAATTTGATGAATTGAGAAAGAGAAGTGGATAAGGTTGAGACATATGTTGTAGAAGTTGGTCCATACTTACTACTATTTTTATGGTAAGTAACCGCAATTAAATTGATAGATAATGAAAGCAAGAAGAACATAACCCAACACTAACCACAACTCCAAGAAACATACGGAGATAAAAATCTATCGATAGATACATAAAATTAATAACAATTTGTTTACGATTTGAGAGATTTCTCTAAACGATCGCCGTATAATTTCGACAGTAATCAGAATCCGTGAGAAACTTATAAAAATAAACTTGTATATTGGAATTTTATTTCTTATATGAGAGATAACAGAACAGAATAATTAAATAAAGTGGATCGAGAGATTTTTCGGTAATCGTCGGTATTCTAACTGTTGTTTTTTATATTTTTTGCTGATTTCTTCAAACTTGTTGAAACTTACAAAAGTGGTTTTCTTCCGGAATAGATAGAGATACAAAGGAATGTGAGAGGTGAAAAAGGTGAAGATTTTCTAACGAAATTATTCGATAAATTTTGTCTAAAAAATGCTGTTATGTTATCTGATGAATCTATTACGATAGCTTCTCAGAGCATTTGGTTCATTTATAATAATATTTATTCTTTTCTTGAAGAAGTAAACAAGCTAATAAAAATAGAAAAAAAACATTGCTCTCTTTTTCAGTAATACGGTTTTCAAAAATATATATAATGTTACATATTATAATGCTTGTCTTGAAGAGCTTTCCATAGGGAAAGGTTCAAGAATCTGTGTTAGACACACTCAATCAAACTTAAATTACTTACGCATAAACTATAAACCTATACGATATTTCTTATTCATCCTTCTCTGAATGATAAAGCACATAGTACAACGAGATTGAAGTTCAGACTAGCCGCCTCTGTATATCTCATCAAAGAATTACTTGTGTAATTACCCCTCTAACTAGACGTCATTATTTCTATTCGTTATCGTCATTGTGTCAAAGTTGGTCATGGCACAGGGGCGTCACTTTTTGTACTTTTAAAATCATTAGCCGCGTTTGTGACAGCACGCAAATGTCCAATGATATCAATTACTAAAACCTCGTACTTGAAGGTTAAGATATACAGCTGGAAATTATTTGTAGTTTGTAGTTTTGTTCGAATGAAATAAATAAAATACGTTGTTTGGAGTTGACTGTTCTATCTGTAATACATTGCTTATTATCGTGGAGGACCTCTTTAGTCAAATACACATGAGTGCATTTATAAGAAGTCCCTTTACACTCAATATGTGAAGATATAACAGTGGGACGCGGACAGAGCTGCAAACACACTCAGATAGTATAACGATTGATATAGAACGGGATTACAGGATGGCATCATGTGGTATCGAGGCTGGCGAGTAGGAGACGTCACGCTCAGCTGGCCAGGCTTCACGGGCTACCGAACTCCCCCTTCTCCCCGCCTTCGGAAATCTTCGGCCGGGTTCGGCGGTCTTTGGCTCCCAGATCCCAATTTCTTAGGTGCGCGCACGCTGAGTGACTCAACTAATTATTGAGATCTATGGGTGTAATGATATCACAGGGTCTTTATTGTTTTATTTTGTTGTAATTGGTCTGAGCTCGGCTTGTGATTAGTCATCTAATTATAGGTCCAAACAAATGTTTAGTTCCAGAAGTTGGTTGCGTTTAAAGAAGGCTATTATTCATTTCAAACGATTTGGTACAAGAAACAAGTTGTACAAAAAATCTATTAACTTTTTCCAAGTAAACTGTTTGGCGATGTAGGTACGTTTGTCGTTTATAATTCTGGTAATATTACCACGCTGACACTGTGGTTGAAATCGTTCGTCCAACATATTACTAAAGGTTTTTATTTAGTGGGCATTGTTCTCTACAGCAATAATGTTACAAAAGTTTCAATGTGTGGATCATTGTACTGTGACGTAATAAAAACAAAACTTGAGGCTTGACATTGTTTTAAAAATGGGAGTCCTGTGATCCCATACGAGTGGTGTGGTATGTGGTAGGCGTGTACTATGAACAGTATGCACTCGGGCACGGGAATGACTTTTGTTTACATTAATATTTAGGAGGTCGCAACGTGACATAAGATTTTAACGGAGTGGCTCTGTGACTGTTAATAGTGCGTCGCTTACTTAAGGCGGTACCCCGAGCAAAACGCCGCGCAAGCCGTTTTTGTGCTGTTTTTAGGAGCTATCTACTCTTTATTTAAAAAGAAATATCAATTAATAAAAATACATTAAATTTCTACATATTATTGATTTTAAAATGGTAGATTTAGTTTTTTTTTAAATGTTATATATATTTCACTAATCTACTACCAAAAAAACATAAAAATGAGAAATAATTATTGATATTATGCATCTCCTCGTAAAGTGTTCATTGATTATTTTTTGTACTAACACTAATGGATAGACAATTTAATAACGAACATTTTTGTAGAATTATTTTTTTCAAAAGACCAAAATTCGATTTTATAAAGATTTTATTCCAAAATCTGGGCGTATTCACTACTGTAATTCATGCGCCGCCAGTGCCGCTAGACCAATAGGAACGCTCATATCTCATGCCGATTTTTTGGTCAGGGTACCGTCTTAATGTCATATTGCACTTTGTGAGTTTAACGTTTTTGAAACAGATAACAAGATTGCGACCACAAAGAATTTTTGGAACGGAATTCCTTGTCACAATTCTGAATGATTTGCGGACTGAGGGATTAGACCGAAAAATGTGTAACAATGAAAAAAACTAAACTAAAAACCGACACCTTTTTGCAGTGATTTTTGAGGCAATTCCCGATTACTTACGAAACTAAAACTTTTGCAGTCGATTCAGCTTGCCGTCAATTTATATAATATGACAAAATGTGTTTAAATATCCTTTTTAATTAATATAAATAAATATAATAATATTTCTTGCGTGACATATCACGAAGAAAACCGAAGACGTACGAGCGCGCGCTGACTTGATACATAATTACATACAGTACCTACGCTAGCAGCCGCAATTGAGTGTTTACACTGAGCATCAGCTGTGTTGTTGTTATTTCAGTTTTGTCATATTTTACGAAACTGAAAGACTGTACATTTAATCGAACTCCGTGTGTCCATAAAACATATCACTCTTTGTTTGTTATCTGCAGTGTTTTTAGGAAGAAATTCTATTGCATGTAGACTTAGCACTACCATAATTATTTTCCGCGTGTCGTGTAGAGCCAGCGACGGTCACCTCGAGATCCCAATTAAATATTAGTCATAATTAAACATACCATCTGAGCTTGTAATGATCTTGAGTACTAATTTGTGGATGGACAAAGTATTGCAGGAACATACTCTGAACACCTGATGAAATTAATTTTGGTTCTTTACCAATTCTTTACTATATTTTTTAAATGAATTATATCGCGATAATTATGTGAATATGTTTCTAAAAGCATATGAGTTTGAAATTTGCCTATTTGCAGTGATATCGGCAAATATGTAAGTAAGCAAGTAGCTAAGGATTTTTTTGTTAGTTATCATAAACGAGAAATTATTATGCAACATTTCTACTGCAATTGAAGTTCTAAATTAAATACACGTGCAGTCAATTAATTACGCGTCTACCTACAATTTCACATGAATTATGTGTGCACACTTATTGTATATTTTTGTTATTGTTTTATATCTTATGACTTGGTATAGGTAGGTAGACACCAAGGCTGTATTATTAAGTTTATAAAATGTATGTTTGTTTGTATAATCATATCTCTTTCTATTTTCCATCCAATTTACTTCGACTTTCCATTTAATATTTTGTTAAACATTAAACAATCTGATAATTTGTAAATTCTTTTGATTTTTCTGTTGGCTATGGCTTTAATATTGGGTGCAAATAGATAACACAAAAAATTTAGTTTTTTTTTCGATTTTACTAGATATGAGAAAATTTTCAAATCGATCGCAAATTTTATCCAAATCACATTTTTTTTCGAAATCGTTAGAGCCGTTGCCGAGAACTTGATTATATATATAGTTGCAAATATTGCTCGTTTAATAGTATTATAGGATATGGATTATTAAATGTATTACTGCTATTCATAGCAAAAAAATCCTAGAAAGTACGAAGGAAATTAGTCTCATATGCCCTTTTAAAAACATGTCTGCACCATTCTATTTTACATGCGGTGACACGCGTTCATAATTAGATTATCCTATATCGTGGAAACTATGTCATTGTAATCATTGGGCTGCTGATGAGAGAAACAGTGGTATATCTAATTACAAATCTGTCAGTACTAAGTACAATATACTTGATGATTTACTGTCATCAACAACAGATGTTTAATCATTTAAAATCATGTATCATTATGTACTAAAATCTCAATTTACACGCAATAACAAATTATTAGGTAAGTACTTATTCAACCGGCAAGACGAATACGAAGTAGGTAGGAGGATTATTAATATTCCATGACAAGGAAGAAAATAAATCAAACACAAATGCAAAAAAATATACAAAAGAAATCAAAATTAATAGAATATTAAAAATATTTGTTGTGGAAGTCACCAAGTATGAACCACCCAAAGACAAAACCCAAAACTTCATAAAAAATTAAATAAGCAGATTTCGGTTGCGCCGGAGACTAATATACGTATTTAAGTAATTTTGCAGTGGTTTAGCATCATTTAGTCTAATAGTTCTCTAATGTAAACTTAATTCGTCATAAAAACTAAGGAAGACAAAGCTTGACACGTCTTCAATGTTTTTATGATTATTCAAATCATAATTTTCTTGACCTTATCTTAATTTATTTGGGGTTGGCGAAACATTCCTTCACTCACATACTTTTCTTTTAGTCTTCATCATCACAGTCCATCCATCGTTTCCTTGGACTTCCCTACTCACAGGCTCGATATAAAATACGTCTGAAGATTAATCATCATCATCATCAGCCTTTTAATGTCCCCACTGCTGGAACACAGGTCTCCTCTCTGTGAGAGCGAATGGGTCGTTAGGTTAAGATAGAACTTGCAGTGTTCCGATTCGAAGGACCATATTTTTTATGCGTATAGCCATAGTGTGGAACTATACCAGCTACAGCATTTGTGTTTCTATCTCTAGCGAACAAACATCTTCTAGGTTTTGCTTGCTCCATCGTCGATCTCATATCGAGGTCAAGAGCGGGCAAATTTAAAAAAGGAGTAGTATTCCATAAAATTTCATTCACAACACTGTTACAGCCATGAGTTAACTGTAGTACACCCGTATTACTAATAATTTAATTGAAATGGCAATGAACACGCTACACATTGAATATATGTTAGACGAACGTTTCTATTTGGAATTGTCACTGGAATATATAGGTGGACTACCGAACCTATAACTCTTCATTGGAGTAAAATTAATTCTGAAAAGTACCATGTTAAAATAACCATTTCATTTTAAATACGAAACACTGAAATGTATTATTTTCAAAGTCGTGCGAGTCAGCAGACTAGATGACAAGAAATTAATATATAGGAATAAGCCACCGTTTGATATAAGAATGCGGTAACACTTTACATAATTAAAATATAATAAGTTTGTAGACGCAAAATACCTTTGTATAAAATACCAATATATCTCACATAGGTACATTGGATTTTTGGAAAAGGCCGCATAAATATGAAACTCTGCCTCCTAAACTAGGGGAACCCTGTGACCTAGGAGTCAGTGTTCTACTGTAAATTAGTGGACAAAATAAACCTTTATTTATGTGTGTTAATAAACACATAATGTCCTGATTTAACTATGATTATGAATATGTGAGTAGGACTTTGGTCTCATTTGTAAAATTTTCAAATACGAAATAACTTATTCTCAATGTGAAGACGAGAGTATTTTGTAACAGCTATTTTAAACTGTTCCCCAAACGATTCTCTAATTCGGTGGATCTCACTCTTTCAATTAACACTAGAAGGAACTACATACGACCTAGATCCTAACGCCTTAGTACGTTTCCACAAGTCCTTCGCGTTATGGTGTGTGTAGTCTAGCTTAATAACAGCTGTGGCCGTCATGGCCGATGTTATCGTCCATGGGAAAACTGCGCAAGAGTCGTTTAAATCAACCGCTAATACCTTGGAAGTATATTCATAATGTTGGTTTTGTTTTATTGTTTTTAATCACTCACTTGCATTATTGTAAGTTAATCCAGAATTCAAATCACTATAGGTTACATAAAGCAAGCTAAATTAGAGTAACTAACAAAAAATCTTACTTTGCATGGTATATTCATCTTGATAAAGCATCGAGTATAAATTTTATATAGTGAAAATATTTACCAAAATAAATTATCTAAAAGAAATACCTTGTTAAAAATCTGTTGCGTTGTTGAGAAGAACAACGCGGTCCCACAGTCAGACTTTATTTTATAATAATTATGTACGTTGAATGTATAATTGTATAGATTCGCAAAATAATAAGAGCCACTGATAAATAGAATGCCCCTTATTCTAAGAATGATAGGTATTTTACACACAAGGCAATACATGATAATAGATAAGCTGTTATTGTTTTATTATTTTTGCATTCTTATCATCATCAATAATAATGCACTTCTCGGGATGATGTCTTCTAGAAGGTCTTTACCTTGACAACCGCTGTTCATTCATTGGATTCTGCGTCACTGATAAGCGGTAATATTGGAGCAGATTCAATGAGTCTCATGAATACTCATCTCAATTTCAAAGGAGGAAAATATTACATATAATTTGTAGGAACTCGTATAGTGCTCGTACAATTCAGATGGCAGCTCGGGACACGAGGCGAGAAAAGAATATGTTTGTGACATCCCGGTTCGACACTATTTAACATTTGCCATTATGATTGACGCAAACTATACCTACCAACGACCATAGAGCTACAGAACTGAATGTTTTCTATAAATCGGCAGCAGATACGGCTGTAGTCAGAATCTTCTTGTAATTAACTACTAACTAGATATTTGGATTGGAGTGTGTTGATAATAATATCGACATTATGATTGTATGTAAGTACCGAAATGATAAAAGAAACCCTTATGCTGCTATTTCGTCTATCTATCAATCTGTCACTTGGGAACAATAATTAAATTAACAATGCTTGTCCACTTACAACGCAAGTGAAAGAATTAGAAATATACATTATTATTTTCATTGCATAGGACAGTACTACCCTTGTGTTGAATTGTTTTATATTTATGTATGCCCTAAATTTTATAATTTTAAATCAGTAAGCTTGTATGAGAAGAGGCCTTTGCCCTACAGTGAGGCAGTAACAGGCTAGTATTATTATAATTATAATAAGGAAGACATATAATCCTTGCATCCGCCCTCAAATAATACTCCACGCAGGCATAGCTCCTCAAGTATCAAGCGTTGATACTAAGCATTCTCTCCTGCTTGTAAACTGAGCATAAAACTATGCGCAAACAAAACAAGAACAAGACCGACGGCTTACACTTCCACGAAAAGTAACTTGAAATATTTAGGACTTAGACGAAGGAGCATTGTTTTCCATTAACTAGTGAAAACGGCAGCAAAAACAATAAGAACTGGAGATAGTTATAATGAAGAAAGAAGATCTGTTGCAGCATTCGTGAGTTAATTCAATTAGTAGCTTTTGAATAGATATAACGCCATTAGCAGTTTTGTTCTTTTTGCAGATAGAAAAACCCTGTTATACCTTGTTATTAATTTCATATTATTCTAGGGTTCCAGCATGATCTCAAGCATTTTGAGAATACAACGTGCGTGCCACGAAAGATGAGACTTGACACACCACGTGGTTTGACTTTCGCAGTAGATGATTTAAAGATAGGTCTCTTTAGCGGTATGAGGTCTGAGTGCGGGAAGGGACTGGGCGTAGTGGGAGGCGCGGTCAAGTCTCATCTTTCGTGGCACGCACTGTACCTACGTTATTTTATATTTAGTATGGTATTCATCCTTTGATCCTTTTTGAATTTTCTATACTTATTACTCCTTTTTAACCCCCGCCGGAAAAAGAGGGGTATTATAAGTTTCACGTGTGTTGCTGTGTGTCTATGTGTCTGTGTATCTGTGTATCTGTCTGTGGCATCATAGCGCCTAAACGGATGAACCGATTTTGATTTAGTTTTTTTTTTGAAAGGTGATTTTGCCGAGAGTGTTCTTAGCTATGTTTGAATAAAATCGGTTCAGCCGTTCAAAAGTTAGGGGCGTTTTACTGTTTGAATCGGGGTGTTTTCCAAGATCAATGTGCCGGGGGTTTTTAAATTTTGAAATTTTACTTGTTACATTTACACATATTGCAGCATTCATTACAGTATGACGAATAATAATAAGGATATTGTTTATTTTTAAACCTCTAACTAGATTACCTATTAAATCAATATACACCAGGAAAACGAATTTGTTTTAAACTGGTTTGACGGATAGTTTGTCCAATAATATTTGAAGATTTACACTACTATTAGTATTTTAGTGCATACCTACCTAACTGAAAAGCAAGTGAGTTATTTTGTTTATTTTATACAGTGTAAGCCAAGACAGAAGACTTTTCCTTAGTAAACAAAATTAAATGCTTATTTTAATTCAAGTCAGTCGACAACGGAATAACGACTTAATAGATAATATTTAATATGTACATTGTTCACCAACCAACGTGTTACAAGGCCACCATTCATAGATATGTATCTACACTTCAGACTACGTATAATAATAGTGTATTTTACAATGAGTATTTTGTGGCATAAAACACTTTATTGAGATCACAAATCCAAGGATTATTTTAAGGTTGGATTGCTCAAGTGTCTGTTTTTTTACTGAACAGTAGTATTTTAGTTAGTGTCGTACGTTTGAGGTTGGATAATGTAATTCGCTGAGTTATAGCACGGTAATGGTTACAGTTTTCGCCAAACTTCTTGGCCGCCCTGAAGTTGGCTTTCCGATACGCAGGGTCAATACTGTTTTTACCCGACTGCCGAAGGAGGGTGATGTGTTTATCAGTCTATGTATGTACGTATGTATGTATGTATGAAAGTATGTATGTATGTTTGTTCCTATATGGCGTTCCAGTGACCAAACGCATTGGCCGATTTTGATGATTCATACGTCAATCGATGCGTCTTAACCCTGCGAGTGACATAGGCTACATTAAAATTGGACAATAGAAAAATGGCGGCTTTTGGGTGCCATATTATGTAACTTTTTAGTTAGTTTTTTTTTCGAATTAGATACATTTAAACATATAAGTGTTATATATTTAAATGTATCTAATTCGAAAAAAAAACGAACTAAAAAGTTATTAATAAAAAAACTTAATTCAAAAAATCAAAAAACCCGACTGCTTCAAAGCGATCTAAAAAGTCGTAAACAAGGAACAAATCATGCTGTGCTGGCGGAGGATACACCAGATTTTGGTCAGCCAGCCCGCGAATATGTATCCTCCGACTATATTGATTTGATTTTTTGAATTAAGTTTTTTTTTGTATGAGATTTACTACTGCGCAGCCATTGTAGTCAACTTCAGGGCGGCCAAGAAGTCTGACGAGAACTATATACACGACAGGTAGTCTCCTCGGAGTTTATAGATAGGTAAGTCATTTCACGTGGGGTCAAAACAGTAGCGTAGAATATAATAATAATAAGTAATTTCAATCATTAGCAGGTCAACGAGTTAAACGTTAGACATTAAAAACAACTCTTTCGAAATTACCGTCATTTTTCTCTGAAGACGACGCATGACATGCAATCATTAAAATTAGCAAAAAAATATTTGCTTTGCAAATTATTATTATTCATAAATTTTATACATTACAAATGCCAGCTCATATTTGTAACACACCGAAATATGCATAACAATTGCATCGGTTTGAACACATTGACAAAATATTTTTTGTTGATCAGTGACGAATTTTAAAGATTAATATTTTTTTAATGATTCATTTAAATTGTTAATGTAGGAGCAGTGCAGTTGGATATTGGTATTGTAGTGTAAGTTAACAATCATATTGTTGAAATCCATAACAATCCGACCGCAAATATGTACTACAAATTGTACTCACACTGAGAGATGTATGTTTTAGAAATCCTTACGACATCTTAGATCGTCACGTCGAAAACTTTTTTTTTTTCTGTCTATACTGTAATTTTTAATTTCGTAGACCAAACTGACAGCTGCCAATGGCGTTATTTTTTTTAAATGTTGCAAGCGTGGAGCATAGTGTTTTAGTTAAGACTCAATCATAAGTGATTCATCGAATCGAAGTGACATGACTCCTCAATTTAATTTTACTAACTGGTGTAAATAAATGTTTTATGAATATAAACGTAATAAATTTAAATATAAGAGTATTCATACACATAGTACATAAACTTTTATTGTGTTAAATATGAAATCAACAATAAAATAAATGCGATCGATAAAATTAAGTCTGTCCTGAATGAGTAGAAATTAAATAAAAGCCGCTAGTTTCTTAACAAATGTATTTTTATTTGCCGTGAAATAGTTCCATTATCGATAAATTTTCGATCACTCAGGATAGTCAGGATACGACACTATTTTTATGTAACGATAAAGTGGCAACCCCCCAAATGTCAGTTTAGTCTACGTGAGTTTTTGGCGGGATTTTGTCGAGTGAAGTTCAGTGGCTGTTAATATTATTTGCAAATTGATTCCTAGTGGCTATTGTGATATTATTGGTGTAGTTTTGTGTCTCAACTGTCTACGCAACTGGACAATTTGTGAAATTATTAACAGAAGCGATCTCGGGATAGTGGAGCGGAGTATTTTATTGTAGTATTGACTGCCTCTGCAAAGCTTACTGGGAAGACTGACTCGATACAATTTGCTGCTAAATACTCCAAAAAACATTAGAATCTGTTACATCTGCATTCTAATGCATACTAAAGAATATCAGAGCGAAATAATAAATGGCTAAAAGGTCCTAGTAACCAGGCCATAAAATTTACATAAAAAAAAAAAATTGTCTACGTAATTATAAACCAGAGTTTGGTTGAGTGAGGCTGAGTGAGCCCACTACAGCAGGTTAGCTAGGCCCACTTGCACCACCCTAGTTGTCTAACTCCGAGTTAGTAGCTAACACGGGTCCATTTTATAGAGTCGACATGATTGATTCAGGACCCATCCTAAGTATATTTTGTTAAAGTCGGGTATTTTACATCTGAGAAATCAATATCATTATTAAAATACTTGACAAAAAAAAACTAGTTTTCCAGGCTTTCTTTTCAATTTCCAGTCGGTTTCTTAATTTACTACGAACAATTTATTCCAAAGGTGGAAACACTCTTTCCACAGTAGCTGAAGACTCTTCAATCAACCCAAACAATTGCTTAACCAATGCAAAAATATTCACTAAATACTGACTATTCCCCTTCTATTTTTCTGTGACATCCACCACTACAGTGGTGTCACTTTTTTGGCCAGTTCTTCCGCGAACATCACACTTTTGTATGGATATGATTTTGACTTAAGTTTTACTATCAATGATAGCGAAACGAACCATCACAGTGATTTTCGATTTACGCAAAAATAAAATAACTAAAAAAAAAATGAAAAATCATATTAATTTATTTACAAATCTTGTTTTATTAGTTTTTTTTTTAAATCATGATTTTTCCTTCCAACCCTAGTTTCCTAAATGTTATGGACTGTTTCAGCAAATTATGAGAAATGTTTGATTGACTGACATTCAGGAATGTAGGCAGAACCCGATTTTTGTTATTGGAATAATAATAAATGATATTTCGCATTGATATTATCAAATTCTACAACATAATTAATGGCTTTGCAGGAATTTGTTTCCTGGTTAAACATATTGTTCACTTATAATGTGAAATATATATTGTAGTTAACTATCTACATAATGCCCGAACACCTGGTGAGGGCTGCAGGAATCTGCTGGATCCGAGATGCACAGGAGCGGTCGAATGTGGTAACACTTGGAGGAGGCCTATGTCCAACAGTGGAAGTCTATCGGCTGAAATGATCATGATGATCACCTACTTAGTCACTTCAGGATGTCTGAAATTAGCCATCTACATTCACTATCTATAGAAAATAGACCAAAATATCAGTACTGCGGTCGCCAAGCAAGTGGTTGGGAAGCAACCAGCGACGAGAACAATGGAGAACTGCGTATATTTTGTCAACAATTTTTAACATTGACTTAACTGGGATTGTTTAAAGAACGAAGTTGAATATATTTAGAGTCAGAGCTAGATACCCACCTGACATACAGCTGAAGTAATCATAAAGAAAATATTGTTAAATAATTTTATTCTATTTAAAGCCATAATTTTTTTTTGATGTAGAAATTTTTTAGCGGTTTTTGGTTCGCGTCAGTGACATGCTAATGTGACAGCGTTATCGAAATGATATTCGCCGACACCACACTTTTTCGACCAACCAAGCTGCAACATTCGGGGGTGTGACCATAAGCTTTTAGAAGAAGGTTATGGTCATGGTTATGGTCACCCACCTGAAACCCAGAATCAACATTGATGACCAGCAGAAAAGCGCAGAGTCCGGCAGTCCCGCAGAAATGATGCAACGGTATTTTCACAAAGATACTAAAACAATGGAAGAGCGTTATCAAGTAAGATTGGATTCTCTTATGATGGCCAATACCTGTTGGATTGTCAAAATGGATATTCCTGAAGAAAATCATATTATATCTACATTTCATAGTTCTTTACAAAAAAATCCCACGAAAATATTGGAAAGAAAAGTTATTTTTCAGTATTATCGTTTAAGATTAAACAAAAGCCTAAAGAGTTGAAAAATGAGCCTCTCTAAATTTTTTTCTCTTTTTTATAAATACAGCTCACAATTCCAACTACGATCATCCATTGTGTTAGAAACAAATGGCACAAAAATAGGTACGTGTTCACCTGTACTGTGAACAATAAAAGAAATCATGCGATTGATAAGGTATAGTTCAAATCAAACTTAGTGGCGGCAAGAAACACGAATCGTGACGTGTGACGCATTTCACAGTCGCCATTAAGTATCAAACTGCCTATATTACAATTATCAATCAGAATTCGCAAATCGTAACCGCAAAAAATTATAGATCCATAAAAATTATCAGAAATCTATGAAAATCAAGAACGGTAGATATCAACGAGAGAAATCATAGACAGTGTTTTTTTTTTTGTATTTGCAAAAATATTCATGGAAGGGTAGTTTGGAATTCTCTGTAAATGAAAATAGCAGGGTTCATGTTAGTTTTTATTGCTAGAATTAATTGGATGTAGTTAAGCCATTGTAATTGGAGAATGTGAGCACGATTATTAAAATAAAAGAAATATATTTTTGTTCCGATGTTTTTGTTTGAACAAATTTTCCAAGGACTGCTTAAATTTCAAAAGCACCATCATTATAATCAGCTTCCTCTTTGTGGGAAGGAATAACATCACGCAAGCCCAGTGCGTATTGGTGGATGTCGCATCTTTGAATTTGTTTGGTCCTAGGACAGGCCGGTTTCCTCACGATGTTTTTCTTCACCGTTTTGGGAACTGTGTTTTTAAAATTGAAATTTATTTTTCATAGAATGTCTGCCTTTGAACCCACAAGTATGCAACTCGTAAGTTGAGACCGTAACCTTTGTGCCACCGCTGCTCTTCTGAACATAAGTACAAAAACCTATAAAGAACTGACTAAGCTAAAGCAAGTTACAAGCTAATACTGTTCCTGTAGCTAAAAGGATATAACGCACAATACCCTGATAAGAATGACGTGTAATATACATCTACTTCTGATTAGTGAAGTCATCAGCCCGACACTCTATCAAAACAGAAAGCTTGAACAACATCACGTTCCACACTAATATAAATCCTATACGTGTAGTACAAAGTCCAGTTTCGTGAACACATAGTGTGCATTTACGACCTTTTGATACATTAATTGTTGTAGAGTGCTGATGCTTCGCCAACTGGTAAAACAATCTTGAACGTAGGTATTTCTTTAATTTAGAACAAAGAATAATATTACATGTGTTCGTTTGGACAATATAATTAAATAATGGGTATGAGTATTTTTTTATTTTAATTGTAGGACCTTATGATTGTAGTAACAAAGTAAAAAAACCGGCCAAGTGCGAGTCGGACTCGCGCACGAAGGGTAAGTACTTGGTAAATTGCGGTTTACGATTTATGACGTATTAAAAAAAAAACTACTTACTACATCTCGTTCAAACCAATTTTCGGTGGTAGTTTACATGGTAATGTACACCATATATTTTTTTAGTTTTATCACTCTCTTATTTTAGAAATTACAGGGGGGGACACACACATTTTACCACTTTGGAAGTGTCTCACGCAAACTATTGATGAAAAATGATATTAGAAACCTCAATATCATTTTTTAGACCTATCCATAGATACCCCACACGTATGGGATCGAAGAAAAAAAATAATAGTTTCAGTTTCAAGTATGGGGACCCCCAAAATTTATTGTTTTTGTTCTATTTTTGTGTGAAAATCTTAATGCGGTTCACAGAATACATCTACTTATCAAGTTTCAGCATAGTTCTTATAGTTTCAGGAAAAAGTGGCTGTGACATACGGACGGACAGACAGACAGACAGACAGACAGACATGACGAATCTATAAGGGTTCCGTTTTTTGCCATTTGGCTACGGAACCCTAAAAAACACACCGCTAGTTTTCCATCAATTGCAACTAAAATATGAAACATTTTAGTTTGTATACAACGTTGTTATATAAAAATAATGCTATTGGTCTTCTGATGCATTCGATCAAGAATACAATGATGTATATTATTGATGTGTATTGTTAATCGAGATCCGCATGAAAAATTTCTGAACCTCTTTCTGCATTTATCTACTTTTACAAATGTTTCTGTTTAGCACATAATAAATCTTAAGCCCATCTATGATCTATTTTCTAAATAGTAGCGAAAAGTCGAATACAGTTTAATTAACCCCCGCCGGAAAAAGAGGGGTGTTATAAGTTTCACGTGTGTTGCTGTGTATCTGTGTGTCTGTCTGTGGCATCATAGTGCCTAAACGGATGAACTGATTTTGTTTGAAAGGTGACTTTGTCGAGAGTGTTCTTAGCTATGTTTGAATAAAATCGGTTCAACGGTTCAAAAGTAATGGGCGTTTTACTGTTTGAATCGGGGTGTTTTCGCAAGATAAATGTGTCGGAGGTTTTTAAATTTTGAAATTTTACTTGTTAGACACTTAGTTAGCAATAAACTCTTCTACTTTGACTTTGATTTCTATCACTTTTAAAGTTAGTTCTCAAAGACATTGCTTTTTCTCATGAATTTATAACGCTCGCTCGTCCGTGTTTAAAAATAGCCCGCAAATTGCATGCAATCCGATTTAACTTCGTCAAAGTGTTAAGACCGTTGATAAGATTATGCTTTCGAAGTAAAATAAAAATATTACGCATGTTTCTGAATCGAGTGAAATCCTTTAATGTCAGAGTTTGTCAGGTTGACAAATTCTTAATTCAGAACTACAACAACAACATGTCTCACTCAAGATGAAAACAAAAGAAACAGGCAAGTACCAACTTTCTTGCATCGAACATTATTAGATACCCACGACAGGATCCTTTGTATAGCCATTCCCATCTATTGATAAGACCAAAGAGAACCCGGATGAGGATATTATAAAATAGGAATTATAAGCCTTTCAACCACCCTTCAAAGTCGAACTCGAAAATCGAACCCAAAAACGCACACTTGTGCACGCTGCGACGCACGGGGATGCATAGGATGTTGCTTTTTTATCATATTACTTGCGTACTTACTCCCGTTTACTTCCGCTTCATTGAAATGCCGGAAGAGCCAAAGTACATGATTTTTTGTCAAAGCCAGACAAAGTGTGGCGTTCGGTCAAAAGGTGATGAATAATTCTGGCAATCATTGAAGAAGTCACTATTTTCGGGTTCACAGTAATACGTCAGTGGTCCAGCCTAAAATACTGACACTCAATGTGGAGCTCGGTAGCTGTGAAACGGTAACTTTATGATGGAACATTAAAGTTCCATCAAAAAGTTAGTTTTTCGAAGTTATTTTCAAGGTTCTGAATAAGCCACAGCCAAATGAAAAGATAAAGATAGGAGATGGGAAAAGACTAAAAGTGACACGACGCTCGGGTTAGTTTAAGTTAATAACTAGAATTGGACTCTGTCCAGCAATGGACATAATAAAACTTTTTGAACAATTTCCAAGCAATTAGAGAAGAGATTTTGTTGAAATTTGAATCCAGTAAAGAATACTAAATTATTCTTACACTTCAGTTTAAATCTTGTTTAGGCACGGAAACCACAAAGGATGTTAAGGCCCTTTACCACTGGTAAAACATTAAGTTTTCATCTACGGTACAACAAGTTGGTTTAATTAGACTTGGCTGTTGCACTGGTGTTTCTAGAAAGACAAGACTTGTTTGGTAAGCACATGTTTTTCAAGATTTCTCTTCCGCTGGGGTTCGATTAAGTTTGCCGCGCCTTGCTTTTACCTTCTCATTATGGAACTAGTCTTAGATTATTTCTAGGTTTTCTAAGAGATGGGCCGTATTCGCTTAGCTTGCATTACCGGGAGGCCTTGGCGTAGGTACTACGGAGTTACAATCTGCAGCAAAAAGTAGTACCTATTTTAATAACTTTTTCTATACACACGATTTACTTTGCGATTTAAGTCTACAATACCTTTTATAGTATTACAACAAATTGGACGGAATCTATTAAGAAAATTGTTATTTTAGTCATAGCAGACGTAAGTTTTATAGTGTGTGTACGTAAAGGACAGATATATATGTCTTGAATACATCTGTCCCTTACACACACTCAAAATAACCTTACTGTAAGAGCTATTGTCAACCCCCTGGTTAGCTTGCGTTTATTTCGCTTGCTTTTATCTATAACTCTCTGAAGATCCTTATCTTAGAAGCAGTTTAGTTAGTTTAAGTTAGGACGTCGATACTAACGTCTAAAGGAAAAGATCGTGATACAATTTACATTTACTTTCTATCTATTCACGAGCCCTCACTTGCTCAATGTGACCTAAAACTTCAAAATTAAACTTTAAGTTAGAATTTTGTATTACTTCTAGTCCATACTTTTAAGTTCATATAAATACAACATAAAATGGCACTACTTTTTTTCTAGTTTGTTATTTTTCTCTCCCTGAAAAACCTTTTAGGGATTTATACTACTATTATAAAAAACTTTTTCATCACATACATACACTTATTAAATTTGGCACACATGTTTAGGATAGGCATCTAAACACGTGTGTATTCACATTTGTTACTCTGTATGAATATGAATATTATGCAATTCCAACAATATTATATATATAAGTGTCGAATTGATTTCCTTCTTTTTTGAAACTGTTATAAGCGAAAACCGTTCAGCCATCCTCAACTAATGCTTTTTCCAACAAACATCATTTTATTTTACTTATATAGCTATAATTATGTGGTTCAATTTAATGTACCTTAGAATAAAAGGCTAACAACGGATTAACAAAATAAAATATAATGCATTAACGCGTGCAACGTGGAAATTCATGACGTTCTTTCGGACTCCTTTACTTTTTAGCGAGTGACCTCTCATTAGCAATTTCAGTGTCAACTAGCCAATGTTCCGAATGACATGGAGTTCGTAATTCAATCGATGGGATTTAAAACGAAAGAAAGAAACAATATTAATTTGTGACCTGCACATGAGACACAAGAAATATGCATAAACGCCCTTTGACGATGCTATCTAATAATTTAGCGGGGAAGATTTCGATGGCTAACTCTGGCTGGGTTAGCCAGTATTGACCAGTAATTTATTTATATTGCACCCAAAAAGTGGAAATGCTTTGAAATTGGATGAAACTGATGCACTACGTTCCTATCCTACACATGCCAGGGCCAAAAGCGTCCACGTCGTGATGTTTGGAAACGAAATTGAATTTGCGGCGGTTGCCTACAATTATTTCGTTTATTTTAAAACCAAATAGAAATTAGGAATAAGAGAACTTCAAAACGTGGGTTGAATTTAAATTCATAATAATTTGGTAGAAGACTTTCCTAAAAATGGGTTTTGCTATTGTTCAGTGTTAGCAAGTTTACAAACAAGTGGATAAATTTAGGTGTAGAGTACGTTTCCAATATTGGCGACCACATTGGTTACTTAAGTAGGTATAATCTGGGCAAAATATCGTTTGAAAATGATTAGTATGATGACGACGGAAAATATATTAAAATAAAAAATCAAACAAAGAATGTAAAATAATATTACAAGAAGAAAAGGAAATAAATAATAAAAATGTATAATAATTATTGTAATAGAAACGACAAACAATAGTAAATTTATAACAAGAATATAAAGACACACACTAGACAGTGTTGTAAAAATGGAAATTTGATAAACATGCATTACTTTATTAAACAAAATGTCAAAGTGTTGTCATCTTTGAACATAAGTATTTTGACGGAGAAGAAACGTGACAAAAAACATAAATGTAACTGACGTTGAATTTATTCATTTTCAGAAAGTTATCGCAATTACTCAAGATAATTGGGTGCTATATGTTCACTTGGACCATGGGGTCCGAGTAGCATCTCATGGTCCTAGTATGTAGAATGGAGTCCACCTAGTTTTCAAGGTATCATCAAGAGGGTGGTTGACACTATACGTGACCTCAGGGCTTTCCTTTGTTGCCATAGAATTGTCATTGTCATTCAACGTAATACTGCTGCCAGCCTTTTAGGCACTAGCCCCATTGACAGCTTTGCGGACGAATTTTTTGATGCCCTTTGAGCATTTTCTCCATTTTCCTTTATTTGTTTGTACATTTTTTTATATTAATATAGGATTACACGGATATTCTCTCAGAAATGATAGAGCTTAAGTAATAATTGATACAATTGTAAATATGGCTTTGTCCCTTTTCTTCTATTTCGTGTTGTTCACCATGCGTAAACAGATGGTGTCAGTAACGGCTTCATTACAGTATTTGAACTAAAACTCATTGTGGGAGGCACCATAATAATACGCTGTGTTTTGCACACAAGTGTATCCAAGTTTGCATGAAAATGCATTGTTTTGTTATTTGACAGTTGGAATTTATTTCTCGTATGTATTGTAGTTTTGTCTAACTTTATTCACGATGTTTTGGTATTTGGGACCGTTTTAGCTTTGTTCTATCACAGGCATTCGACTGAATCATGACTGAATATATTCAAACCTGTGAGGAATTTATCCTGGATTTTCGCCTTTCGGCTAGTTTAAAAGTCTTCTTGAATGGTGTCCGCTGTTGTCTTTGTTAACAATAGGGCAGGGCTAATCTTTTTTAAATTATATATTTAATATGTATAGTATTTCTTTGTTGTTAGGTAATTTTGAATACTTAATTTATTCATATCGAATATTAATACATTTTCTTATAATATTCATCTCAGACTTCTTGACATCAGTCTCGAAGTCTATTTCTATTCATGCTGTTTTTGCTAGCTAGGACTTTATTTTTATCGGTTTTTACTGTCTAAATCTGAAAGAATTGTTTTACATTAAAATTAAATTGTCTTATATTGTCATTGTCAAAACCCCTTATATTGTTTAGAGGACCAATAGAAGAAAGAGAAAGAAGAAGATGGTGATATTATTTATCTGCAGATGATATAATCGACCTTCATCTGATAAAATCTAACATGACTGTCAGCAAAGAAATGGCGGTACATAAAACTTATAACTTTTGCAAGCATGGCTTGGTTCTCTACAGGTGGTATACTTGTTCCAAGACGCATGAGAAGGGTGACGTCATACATAATATACCCCAGCGGTTGTTAGCCTTTTTTACCTGTCCTCTATTCATCAAAGATCGCAATCACATGTCTGTCTGTATGATTTTGGGCAGGAAACAAGTGTGGGTCTCATACGGATTTGAAGAACATAGGAAAGCTTCCGGTAAAAAAAAACCGGTGTATTTTTTATTTTTCAATGTATGTTCAAGCATGTGGAGAAGCTCTTGGCTAAATAATAACAGCCGCACGGGTCGATCTTCAAGGTTAAGCAACGCTTGCCGAGGTCGGCCCGTGGATGGGTGACCATTTCAACATACCGAGTTTCCTCCGTGCCTTGGAAAGCACGTTAAGCCGTTGGTCCCGGCTGTCATTTGAAGATCTTTGACAGCCGTTACAGGTAGTCAGAAGATTGAGATCTGACACCAGTCTTGCCAAGGGGTATAGTGCTACCCAGTTACTAGGTTGTGGAGGTCAGATAGGCAGTCGCTCCATGTAAAACACTGGTACTCCGCTGAATCCAGTAAGACTGGAAGCCGAACCCAACAACAATTGGGAAAAGGCTACGCAGATGATGAAATGTTCAAGCATCTCATGGTGGCCCAGTGTCTAAGACCAAGTCCCCGTGTTTTTGAAGTCTTAAGATCAAATCCAGACAAATACCAATGAGAATTTTCAAATTCATATGTACTTTCTAAGTTTATCTTGGACATCGCTAACAACAGTGAAGGAAAACATCATTAAGAAACCTGGACTAATAGTCTGTTAATATATGTTTGAAAATGCCAAGCCGCATTTAATAAACATGATGATTAAAGCTTGTGTCTTGTCTGTATTAGAAGAGGCCTATCCTGCAAAGGGACAGTAACAAGCTGGTAATATTAGGTGTAATTTAGTATGGATACAAGCCTATTTCTCCTCGACAATTGTGAGTGCAGCAGCGTCTCTTTTTTTCAATATTTTCACACAACCCATATCTCGAATACTGTGCGCTTATCATCAAGAACAGAAAAAAGAACACCAATACGACAATGCAGTTCACTGCTAATGAAGTACAATAATACAATTGTGGAGTTAATCTTTCAGCGTTCACTTCTTTAGCTTTCTTGCCTTATTCTTTCCCTCTCTGGAGAAGATCATGTACAAAAACTCCAAAGAGGTTCCAAAAACCCTCCTTCATAGATAGATTGATAATTATGATAATATACTTTATGCATCTTTTTTTTTTTTGACAAACTATCAACCACCGCACTATTCCCAAGCCACTGCAACTCCTGAAAGCCAGAATCAACAGTGGCGACCACCGGAAAAGCGCCCAGGCAATGAAGCTCGTCGAAGTCCCGGAGAATGAATTTAACTGTCTTGGATCCCGCATACTTTACGCCTGTACAAAGACAAGCCCGTTTTCTTATACACGTCTTTGTTAAAAAGATTCGAAATTTGAAGCTTCTGATGCTGAACATGATCGTCCACATTATTTGGTTTTTGCATGGAATATTTTGCAGTCAATTTTATAACTTGCTTTAGCCAATTTGCTATATCGTTTTCAGTGATTTAACTTTACTGTTATTTTGTATTTTGGTTAGGTTGATTAATAACATAGGTAGTTCAAGAAATAGGTTGCAGAACATAAGATAAATGGTAGGTCTATCTATATGTTATAGTCAAATCTCGAACCTCCGGTGCTTCTAGATTTGATAAGCCAAACATCGGACAAGAAGTTTTAGCCAAAGCCCTATAGCGTGTTTCGGCATTTGACTAACGAATTTATTTCTAATCCAAGGAGTGTCCAAATTGGACAGACAAAGGGCGAATAATTATTTGGCTTTCGACTTTTGACTACACTTAAAAATTAAGGGACTAGGTTTGTCTGAAAATACATCAGTCATAGGCAGAAAATGGATTCCACACACACACCACGGGGTTTGCCGTAAGGTTTTTGTCAAACCTAGGATAAACCAGTTATTCTGCGAGGAGGCTACACATCGATCTTTGACTATCATCATCATCCACCTGGCAGGCATCCTCTCTGTGAGCGAGGGAATGGGCCTTATTCGACCACGCAGGCTCAATGCGGGTTGAGGATGTCACATGTCTTCGAATTTAAGACATGCCGGTTTTCTCACGATGTTTTCCTTCACCGTTTTTAGAGTGTGTGTTTAGAGTGGTGATAATTTACACAAAGTAAACTGCCCGGGTTAGAACCTACGACACGTAAGTTGGGTCCGTTACCACTGCGCCACCACTTTTCCTGCCGCTATAATGCAATGTATGTCTGTGTGAGAAGAATAAAATTTTGCTGAGATGATAGCTGAGCAGTGAACCTGCCTCACAGGTGCGTTACTATCTTAAAACCAGGCTCAGATTAGCAACCATACCATTTTAGACTAGATGAGCATCAGGTCAGACTTAGTGGTTAAAGAATCTAATGCAAATAATAAGTTTATTCTTATTGTGAATTGCAATATTTATTAGATTTGATAAACAAACAGGTATTTCTTAGAGCCATAGATCACACAATGGGTATTAATAGTTTTGCATTCCAAGATACCTTTTCCCATCTGTGAAGTTGGCACTAAGAGAGAAAATAATACTCTTAAACGTCACTAACCGAAACTTTAAACATTGTTATCTTAACAACAAAGGTAAACAACTCCGATCAACAGGTCTTAAAAGGTTAGTTTGACTAAATTTTCACCCAACTTTTTTAACTAGTGCAAGATTGTGTAAAAGGTTACACTAAAAACTTGTTAAACAATCACAAAGGTTGTCTCTAGATCATTGTTTTCACTTCCACCAAGAGCAAGAGTATTACGGAAATATAGCAGTGTTGTACGTAACAGTTTGAACTTACACTCATCAAGTTACCGTAAGTCGTAAGACGATTAGCTCGTACCATTAAAAACAGCAACTGGACTCCGCAATCAGCATTGCTTCGGTATCTTAACTTTAGTACAAGTTGGGTAAAAACGTGTAACTTTTTGAAACTTACCTCTTTCTTGGAGCTCAGCGTTGCATCCCAGGATGATGGCGGCGAGCGTGAAGAATGTGAGGTTCCACATGGTCACAGTTTCACAAAGTCACAGTCACATTCACAAAAACACGGCACCGAACATGCTAGCGAGACAGCTATAGGGCTGGCGGGACGCTTCGAGTACCGCCACGTCCGCTCCGCTTAGAAGCGCAGCCTTATGTGACGTCTGACGTGCCGAACTGCCGACGCCAGCGCCGCGAGTCGGATACGATACACCCAACAAATGCTGGCTGTAGGACTGCGGGACAAACACTGCACTGCTTCGCAGACCTGACACTCGTCTGATCGCCTCTGCCGCCAAAGGGAAAATGGGCTCACTTATTAAGCGTTCCGGTTTTAATATGTTGTGGAAAACAAAAACTTATTGTTAAATACTATAAACAAATTTTGTAACTAACTTAAGTAAAAAGGGTTTCTAGTTTCTACCATAAAGACGGCGATGTAAGTACGCTGTAAATTTACCCTTCTTTGGCTTTGATTGCGAAAATCAGAGATCAATGGTTAATCATCATGGACTTCCTAAACTTTGGCTTTTTATTTCGACATTGGCATGAAATAATATCCATGGAATAGTATAGTAGCTTTCAATGATATGAACACCTTGTGTATGTATAATACTCAGTATTATTCAGGCAGGTCTCTGAAGTTCTTGTCATCTTCGGAAGCCCAGTGATTGTGCTGTGCTTGTCCGTTAGGTAAAATAAGGCAGCCACTCTCGAACTAAGTATTAACTCTCTTTTTAGAGAAAAACTGGCTTTTATCTTCGATAAGTTACACAGTTAGCTGTTGTAGTTGTAGAACTTATTTGAAACCATAAAATTGTTTATCGGTTTTTCCCATAGATATATTACCCGCGATCAATTGGCTGTCCAGTCTGCGGTTGCGCGATCTATGCCAACGTAGTAGCGGTTCTCCGAGGCTATATCACTGAGCGGCGTTTGCGCAGGTAAGCCTCCGGGGCTCAACATGCGCCCGGCGGGCTCGCGGGCCCCTGCGGCGCGGGGCGGGAAGGGCTGCAGCGCTCAATGCACTTGCGTCCCGGCTGGGATGAGCTCAAAGGCCTCACGTGTTCAAAGGACTCAAAGGTCCCATTCAAAACGATCGCCGGGATTATGAGCTCGACGATTTCTTCCTACTTTTATTTACTACTTTTTTTTTTAGACGATGGCTTTATTTATAAACACTTTTTAACTATACAGAGTGAGTTTTCAAGTGTTCATGTATGGCCAAATACGGAGCCAATTTTGATAAAAACAAAAACTGCATAAAAAGGTTTTTGAAAAATCTATATTCCGAGCCAGAAATCGAATCCATTGATTTTGGAAAAAAACACACGCTGAATTATTATTCCATCCGGTAGTGTCGCTAATAAGGATAAAATTCAGGGAAGTAATGTCATACGGCTAACATAAGGAAAGACCTCTTTTTTACCCGACTGCCGAAGGAGGGTAATGTGATTATCAGTCTATGTATGTATGTTTGTTCCTATGTGGCATTCTAGAGACCAAAGGCGTTGGCCGATTTTGATGATTCTTATGCCAATCGTTTCATCTTAACCTTGCGAGTGTCACTGGCTACATTCAAATTGGTTCATAGGAAAATGGCGGATTTTGGGCGCCCATTTTTTTTTCTTCCATACCCATCTTGTGGGAATCAAAATAAAGTGTTTTAAGAGGTGATTTCAAAAATATATACCACTTATTATGTTTAATGTACCTAAAACATCATAATAAAAAAAGTTTATGTAGAAGTAACATTTAAAATTTAAGAAATCCCCGACACATTTTTATTTCATGCTACATAATTTATCTAGTACATAGTGCTTCGATCGGCAATCTGTTGAACACGTAATTATGACACGATATCTTGCGAAAACACCCCGATTCTAACAGTAAAACGCCCATAACTTTTGAACGACCATAACTAAATCAAAATCTGTTCACCCGTTTGGACGCTATGATGCCACAGACAGACACACAGATACACAGCAACACACGTCAAACTTATAACACACCTCTTTTTCCGGCAGGGGTTAAAATAAACCGTAGCAAACTAAAACATACGTAAACAAGAAGAAAATCGGGCTAGGCCAAATAAGATTTATGTCTAGTAAAATCTTATTTGAATGATAGACAACAATTAGATCAAATAAACCGTGTCAATTCGTCGGGGTTATACGTGATAATGGGGGTACGCTAGGGCACAATTTTATGTCCTTTCTTATTTTTAAAATAAACTAAACATGGTGTTATTTTCTGATGACATATTTTCAAAATTAATAAAATTACCAGTCACGTTGAGACGTAAATAACGCCTTACGGCAGGTTCAAGATGGGTTACGACTGCGAATAATATAGTTTTAAATGCTAAAAAAACAAAGTGCATAAAATTTGCATTGCCGAATCTTAAAAGTACTGTTTGTGACATTATATTATACAAAGAGAAGCTAGAATTCGTCGATAAAATGGTGTTCCTGGGTAAAGCTCAAGGTTACAATGGGGACCTCATTTAATATCACTTGCGGAGCGGCTAAGTTCGGCAGCTTATGCTGTTAGAAAAATTCGTCAATTTACTGATATAGATTTCGCGAGGCTGGTCTGTTCTAGTTACTTACATAATATAATGTCTTCCGGTATCTTACTAAGGGGAAGGGCTGCGGACTTTAAGTAAATTTTTATTCAGCAAAAGCGAGCCATCAGAGACCATACAATCTACGCCGGCGCCATGCTATAAGGTAACTGTTTAAGGAAATTAACAACATGACGGTTCCTTGTCAATATATTTATGAAGACATCATGTACGTGGGAATGAATTTACATCTTTTTAGTAAAAACGGCGACAGAATGAATTACGTTACTAGAAATAGGGACCAATTAGTTCAACCAGTTTTCAGACTGGCTAAAGTAACCTCATCTTTGATAAGCAGAACATTATTGTTTTAAAGTATTGTTGGACCCGCTATTTGTAATTACATTTAGTATTAACTGCACAGCACATAATATGTGAGTACTATGTACCAACTGTGCGAGGAGGCGAAATGCCGGGGCGAAACTCCGTGCCTCAAAGAGATGTCAGCTAATTGACGGGGTCGTCCGCTAGGGCCGATGCCTGTCTGGGTCGCGGATAAAATTGAAAAAGAGTTACCGCGGCCCTGGCACAAGCAACTAAAGGAACACGGGTGGGTTTTAGTCAGTAAAAGTCTGACACGCCCTCCCGCTTCACCCAGAGCGGAAGGAAGTCATTGGATGATTTCCAACCAAAAAAAAATTAATTATAAAAATTTAGCAACTCTAAATCCACCATTTACTGGACCTATATGTCGTTCGTTGACTAAAGTTTGCCTCGGCAGTTGCTTGTGTCATGCTCTCTCTAATGTATCTCTGATGGTGGCGTATGTGTTGGATAATTTGGTTCCCTTCATGATGGTCGAGCTGAGTTGTGCCAATCCATGCAACATGTTCGTGAACGCGCGCCGTCAGTTTGGATTGGTCATAACTCAGCTGCCTGAGCCAGTTTTTCATTACGTACTTATTGTATTTTTGAATTGTTTGTTTTAATCTAGACGCTTTTTTCATGTGATGCACGTCTTTTTACATCATTTCGAGAATGATGTAAAAAGACTTGTGGTGTAAAAATTTGTATATGTATTTTTCCAACATGAATGATGTAACCATATAAATGTAATTAAAACTGATGGAAAAGAATGTCCGTGAAGTTTCTTTCACATTCTTCTCCATAGAGACATACTGACGCTTGCGAATGTGCAACTAAATTCATATTTTGTTTGACATTTCATATTTACCATTAAAAGGTTTAGTTGTTTTTTTTATTACTTACTACTACTACTACTACTTTTTTAAAACTGATGGAAAAAAATGTCCGTGAAGTTTCTATGACATTCTTCTCCTTATAGACATACTGACGCTTGCGAATGTGCAACTAAATTCATATTTTGTTTGACATTTCAAATTTACCTTTAAAAGGTTTAGTTGAAATAAAATTATTTTGGTTTTTGTTTTTGACTCCTGGCAGGCGTTGCTTAGTAGATTATGCTGATGATCGTAACAAGCTCGAAAGTTTTGGTAACCCACCGGGGATAGGTTAAGATCGCTTTTGGTTCATGAATAAAAAATAAGAACAAGATTTTCACAAAAAAGATAAACAGACTTCCACAGCAAAACACAAAAAGGGCAAAATATCGGAAGTCGGTGTCGCGAACCGATAAAGACAAGAGGAACCAAACACCCCAACTGCCGAATCGAAAGTTATTTTTGCACTATTTAGCACATTGGAAAACTGTTTATTTTATTGTAATAATATTTTTGTTTTTATCCGACTTAGGAGTAACATTGTAAATAAAAGTGTAAGAATGCAGGATGCAAAAGTTAACGAAGCGAACTCGAAAATTTTAGCACCACGTCTCGGATGAGTTTGATTCTCTAATATCATTGCACCTACCAAGACACCTGTCAAGAAATATGGTAATCAAATTAAGCTCCTTTGACTTCTTTTTTTGTTTTTCTCTCTTAGTACCACCGTACAGAGATGGCCCTAGGCGCTAATGTAAGGAGGCCCTCTCAATTTGCCACAAACGCAAATTAATGAACATCTATCCTCTCATCTCGCCGAGTTGCAAGCCTTA
The DNA here is from genome assembly GCA_949775005.1 of Orthosia gothica. NCBI lineage: Eukaryota > Metazoa > Arthropoda > Insecta > Lepidoptera > Noctuidae > Orthosia > Orthosia gothica. The sequence continues at coordinate 10,574,521 of OX459039.1, read as the reverse complement.
CATACCTCGCAATACAGTGCGCTCCAAAACACAAGTAGCCGATGTCACTCAAATATCAGGCAAGCTTGAGGAGGACCGGGTCTGCCACGTTTATATTTTATTTATTTGGGATAACAATCGACTACACACTACAACAATACATACAATTCTTGATGCTCAACCATCATGAAGTGAACCGAATTATCCAACACATGCGCCGCCATCAGAGATACATTAGAGAGAGCATGACACAAGCAACTGCCAGGGGCACACTCACGTCAATGAACGACATATAGGTACAATAAATGGTAGATTTACAGTTGGTACATAGTACTCACATATGTGCTGTGCAGTTATATAATATTAAATGAAATTACAAATATATTCAGCAGGTCCAGCAATATTTTAAAACAATAATGTTCTGCTTGTCACTTGTTTTTGCGGATGTGGAGCAGGACTAGCATTGAGCAAAGCATTTTTATCAGTGATGTAATCCCCCAACTTATAATATTCCTGCCCGCATAGTGTACGTTTTATAAAAGTTTTAAATTTCGTCTCAATCAGTGCTAGAATGTGGGGAGGTATTTTATTGTAACATTTTATACAGTACCTCATGAGAGATGAGGCTACTTTAGCCAGTCTGAAACCTGGTTTAACCCTATTTCTAGTAACGTTATAAATTCTGTCGCCGTTTTACTAACAAGATATAAATTCTTTCACACTTTTATGTCGTCATAAATATATTGACCATGAACCAAACTTTACGCACTTAGTTTTTTACTATTCAGAACCAAATTAATAGCAGTGAACCAATCTTGAACCTGCCGTAAGGCGTTATTTACGTCGTCAACGTGACTGGTACGTCTATTAATTTTATAAATTAACAATCTGTCATCAGCAAATAACACCATGTTTAGTTTGTTTTCCAATAAACGGGGTAAATCGTTTATATATACTAAAAATAAGAAAGTACCTAAAATTTAACCCATTTTCACGTTTAACCCCGACGAATTGACACCGTTTATTTAAACAAATTGTTGTCTATCATTCAATTAAGATTTTACTTAACATAAAGCTGATTGGCCTAGCCCGTAATGCTCAAGTTTCAGAAGTAATGTTACATGATTAACGCAATCAAACGCCTTCGACAGATCGCAGTAGATACTTATGGCATCTTGTGCCTCTTGCCATGCATTAAAGATGTGTTTTATTAGGGTGACACCAGCGTCAGTTGTACAACGTCTTTGGTGAAATCTTATTGTTTAACGAATCAAGACAACGGAATCCTAAGGATGTTTTCTGAGAGGCCAGACTCTGAGGTGTTGAGGAGAGTCATCCAGCTTCACGTGACGAGATGACACTATTATAATTAATAATTTTACTAACATAGTTTTAAGACCTTTGTTACTAACAACTATGGGCATGTTATTAGTCTGCAATAAATGGATTTTATTATTTTTATTAACATGCAAGATGTTGTTCGTATTAAAATTAATGAGCATTTGATTTAGCATTACCTTTTCAAATACCTTGCTTAAAACCTGCAACACGGATTCTGGTCTAAAATTATTTGTGTTTTTACTAACCTGGGATTTAAAAAGTGGTATAACTTTACAATATTTCATTAGATCCAGAAAGGCTCCTTGATGTTCATGGAGTCTTTCTAGATCAAGGCTTGATCTAAACACAAATTAAAAATCAAACCTAAATACGGCGCTATATTCTGAATGATGGAGGATACTATATGAATGATCAAAAATATATCTAATTTAAAGTTAATAAGAGCGGGGATGTAGGCTGACTTTTGCAGCCCGGCGTCGAATATACTATTGTTAGACAATCCTTTGATGTCCTTTGCCGATCAATAACTATTCCAGGCGTTTTCGGTGACTTGAATTTAATTTAATTTTGATTATTGTTAACTAGTCTATTATTGTTATTATTAATTCTGCCCGCGGCTTCGTCCGCGTTAAAAGTGTTTTATTATCCCAAGGGAATACTAACTACATGCGAATACTCCATGCCCAATTTCATCTACATCGGTTCAGTACATCCAGAGTTTACCCCCTACAACCTCACAAACTACACCACTTTATAATATTAGTATAGAAATATAGTTAAATTTATTTCAGATATCAACTGTATATATCTACAGTCATTACAAAACACAAAATAAAACATTGAGTAATAGGAATCACAAAATAATATAGCTAAAACATAGAATTATAAATTAGCTAATAAAAACATAGATTACATTACATTTATTTCTTATATCTCGTTTCATTATTTTTTCTTTAATATCTTGTCTTTGCTCAATGAAATTAATGTAATACTAATTAATTCTCTTGTAGGTTTGCAAAATGCAAGTTGTAACACTTGTAACAAGCATCATGCTCATTTTTCTTTGCGGGAAATATGTATACATAGTTCTTCCGTCGTTGAGTTGTCGATATTCACCTAAAAAGTTTAAAACACCTAAGTGTACCTTTTTTGTATATAGTCTAAGCAGTTAAGTTTAGTATAGTTTATTTTTGTTTAGTGTTTAAGTATGTACATATTTACACCTTTGTTTTACAAATATTTAAAACATAATTATCTATCTATGGGATTGCTGTGCTCATGAGTCGTGACATGCGTAGGTATATAGTGTTTTTTATATAGCATTGTAAAACTTTTTTAAATTATATTTGAAAACAAATATCATGGGTGGCATTCTTATTAGGTCGGACCCAACTAATATGAAAAGTTGATCTCCGTGCGTGTACCAATAGATGAACTACGAGTATTTACGAATCGCGTTTTTTGATGGTTGTTTGTGTACATAAAAACGCAATTCGAAAATAGTTCATCAGGTTAGGTTCCATAGGTACGAAGCAGATTTTAATCACCTGGAAGACCAGGTTGTTCCACTTCACAAAAAAGGCTCTACCAAAGACTGCAGCAACTAGGACCCTGGCACTTATCCCACATGTAAGCAAGTACATAATTAACAATAGCTTGAAATACTTTCTCGATCCACAAATACTTTGGTATTTTTGTATCGGGAAGGAGTAAGCAGATTTTGTAAAACGCGGGCACAAATCCAAAACTTTCACCAAATTGTTGGAAAAAGTCGAGAATTTAGCTTCAGCTGTGTGTTATTTTGTCTCATTGATTATACAAATGGCTTCGATTGTGGGCAATGGGATAAGCTGTGGAAGGTTCTAAAAGAGATGGGAATGCCTCAACACCTTATTGACCTTGGCCAGTGCCTCTACGTCAACAACTGCTTTTTCGTGAAAATAGATACCCACTGTTCAAATGTGTTTACCATCAAGAAAGGCTGCCTTTCTTGATGGTATGACATCGATGCATCATCTCACCTCTGCTCTAAAATGTTTATGGAGAGTATATAATTCGTAAAACTCTTGGAGGCTGGGAAAAAAGGGTTTGCTCTTGGTGGAAAGCGCATTTGCAACTTGCGATACGGTGACGACACCGTTCTCGTTGCAAAGTAAGGACGTGAGTTAGTTATGACGGCATGAGGGAGATACTGCATCGACTGGAGGAAGAAAGTGACAATTTGGAGCTTGCCATAAATAGGCAGAAAATCAAAAATAGGTGAAAGAACGTGCAGGAAAGTTATCTTGCGTCTTTAACAACCAATGCATCGATTCTGTGGACAGTTTTATTTCTATGCTATGACACGCTGCCAGAACATCTGGTATATCGTGGTATAGGCTACAAGAGCAAAGCCCGTATGGTCCGAGTACTGGTTTTTAGAATACCAAGAACAGCCAAACGCACAAATATGTCTGTCCTTTCCCAACTCCATATCAAAACTTGATTATCTACAGTTTGCTTGCAGCGTATCTTGATCTATTTCGACCACATAATGCGAAGGGAAGATGACAGTTTTGAAAAGCTGGTCATTGTTGGCAATACCGAAGGAAAGGGAGCGATGCCGGTCGCCAACTCTATGCTCAACTTGTTTATAGCGCAAGTTCGGTCAAGCATGGAGTACTGCTCTCACCTCTGGGACGGATCTGCCAAATACCAACTTGATGATTGACAGACGGGCCAAGAGGCTGATTGGCAACGATGCGTTGGTCGACCCAAAGAACCAGAGCCTTGAACATCGACGCCGAGTTGCCAGCCTGTCGGTTTTATCGATTACATTTCGGGCATTGTGCGATGGAACTGCACAATTTGATGCCGCCTTGCCCTTTCCATCATCCGACTAAAATATATACGGCGATGCGCCATCAGTACGAGGTGGACAATCCACCCATACGCTCAAAGTATTTTGCAAATACTTTCATTGTGCGTGCAGCTAAGGAGTGGAATTCCCTGCTGGCGTCGTTGTTGCCTGATAGCTACAACCTAGGGGTTTTCACTAAAAAGTGAGTACGTTACTTCTAGGCAAGCGTGCTTCACCGTCGACTAAATTATCACTTAACATCGGGTGAGGTAGTGGTCAAACGAGAACCTATCACAAATACAAAAAAAAAAACAAAATTCGTCCAACCAAGTGAAAGACCGTCATCTAGCAAATTTCAGCAGGCAAATTTCAGATGGCAACTATGGATCTAAACCGATGGAGACATGTTTTCCGCTTAAAGGGGCCACGATCCTCAGTATAGAAGGACCGATTGAGTCAGAAGAATAGTCTTTTTTTTAACCCATAGAAAAGAAAAGCCTAGAAATTCTTAGTGTACCACGGTTTGTAATCCCTGTCATATATAAATAAAAAAAAAATTAAAGCTAGCCACAAGATGTTAAGACACAAAAGTTGTGAGACCTCGAATCATATTCTGCAGCCAGTCATCGTGTGGACTTCAGAGTTTCACTACGTATCTTCCCAATTTTCACGATGTTCTATGCCATCAAGCAAAAATATTTTCAGAGCACCAGGCACGTTGTCTGCTCCTGGAGAAAACTTTGATCAAAGCGTTTAGCGCTTTTGGGGAAGTAAAACTACCTACTGAAAGTGGCTCCAGGTGTGTAGGAATTATAAAAGTATGATTTATGAGACCCACGGAGGAGCTTGTGGCTAAATAATAACAGTCGCACTGGTCAATCATCAAGGTTAAGCAACGCATGACGAGGATGGTTCGTGGATGGGTGACCATTTCAACATACCGAGTTTCCTCCGCGCCTCGGAAAGCACGTTATGCCGTTGGTCCCGGCTGTCATTTGAAGATCTTTGACAGTCGTTACGAGTAGTCAGAAGCTTGAGATATGACACCAGTCTTGCCAAGGGGTATCGTGTTACCCAGTTACTGGGTTTTGTAGGTCACATAGGCAGTCGCTCCATGTAAAACACTGGTACTTAACTGAATCCGGTTAGACTGGAAGCCGACCGCTATATAGTTGGGAAAAGGCTAGGCAGATTGATTTATGAGACCTATAACATATGCGAATTAGCGTTGTAAGATGATGATCAATTTGTTAGAATGATTTATAAATCAATCCGTCAATCTTCTTGAAAGATCTTCGAGGTTTTGTAGAAAATACACTTGAATGAGAAAATTTGCTCAAGGTATCTCCTCAGGCGCTGCGGTCAATAAATGGCGGTTTATTCCATCATCTATTTTTCATAGGTTAACGTATAATTTAGGTCCCATCATCAGAAATGGATTTCGCAAAAAATGGGTCCAATTTAGAAGTAAAATCCTTTAAAATTTATTTGGCTTTATTTTTATTATTATAACAACGAAGCATGTTTTAAAATTGGGTGTAAATGAGCTGTAACCCCGAGTTTCTCAATTCAAAATTATTGCAGAATTAATGTGACAAATTGTCAAGCACGACATGAATTTTCAACAGCCAGTCACAGCAGATAACGCGTGCTTGACAATTTGTCACATTAATTCTGCGATAATTTTGAGCTGAGAAACTCAGGGTAAGTTTTCCAAATTAAAATTAAATAAACATATTACCCTCCTTCGGCAGTCAGGTAAAAATACAACCAAATTGAGAACGATTGGCGCTCCCTCCTTTTTCGGAAGTCGGTTGAAAAGCTGTCAAGCCGCCATTTTTATTACAAAGATAAAAGATTTCTTACTGCACTAACATTGTCAGTCAAACATTGCCATAGGCCCAGATAATATAATATTATTATGACAACTAGCTGTTGCCCGCGACTTCGTCTGCGAAGCATTGGTAAATCGAATTGCTTATTTTTTAAATCGTGGCATTGTAGGTTTTCCATACAAACTTCTACCCCTCTTTTCACTCCCTTAAGTATGATTTCCGTAAGTATGTTTGGATAAAAACTATCCTATGTCCTGCCCAGGGTCTCAAAATATCTCTGTATCTTGAGACCCTGTATCTTACATTTAAATCGGTTCAGCGGTTTAAGCGTGAAAAGGTAGACAGAGAGACAGATAGAGTTACTTTCACATTTATTATATTAACTCCGCCAGCGACTTCGTTCGTGTGATGGCAACCAAAAATAAGCTGTTATTAAACCAAATATAAATGTGGTTTCGTAAATTTCTACGGTTTATAGGTTTGGGACGATTCGTTATTTGACCTAAAGAATAATACATTTTAGGTTACCGCTACTTAGTAAAAGCCGCCCCTTAAAACTTAATATACTCTTTTTCTCTTTTTTGTTTATTTTAGTTAGATTGCTCAGCAAGATGTCTCAAAAAAACTAAAAATACTTAACCCTATCAGGGGGTAAATTTATATGTATAGAAGAAGATATATAGAGCAGAAGACTATTCGGGTTTTTTGAGTGAGTCTCTAAAAACCCGAATAGTCTTCTGCTCTATATATCTTCTTCTATACATATAAATTTCGGGTGGACCAAAAATTATTTTAAACGAATGCTGCGTAAATTACGCGACACAACACAAAAACCTAATACAGCGTAAATTACGCAACACTAAAACGTCACTCACAACTATGTTTACCTGAGACAAACGGTTCGGTTCCAGTTCGGTAGTTCCCCGTATTAGTGTCATTTGATCTTCAAAGAAACTTTAACACCCCTAAATCGTCTTCTGGGGGTAGATGCAAAAAACTAATAATGACAACCTTTATTGTTTATTTAGGATGGTATTTATGTTAAGTTTCATGTTTATTCACCCAAGAAATCAGATTCTACAAAAAATTGAACATCCCCTAATTCATCTTTTGGGGGTAGTTTCGAAAAACTAACAATGAAAGCCTTTATTGTCTATTTAGATAATTAGATTCTTCAAAAAAAAATACACCCCTAAATCGTCTTTTGGGGGTAGTTGCAAATAATTAATAATGACAACCTTTATTGTTTATTTAGGATGGTATTTATGTCAAGTTTCAAGTTTATTCACCCAAGAAATCAGATTCTTCAAAAAAAAATTACATCCCCTAAATCATGTTTTGGGGGTAGTTTCGAAAAACTAACAATGAAAGCCTTCATTGTTTATTTAGATTGGTATTTATGCAAACTTTCAAGTTTATTAACTGAAGTAATGACATTCTTCAAAAAATAATTAACACCCCTAAATCGTATTTTGGGGGTAGTTGCAGAAAATTAATAATGACAACCTTTATTGTTTATTTAGGATGGTATTTATGTCAAGTTTCATGTTTATTCACCCAAGAAATCAGATTCTTCAAAAAATTGAACATCCCCTAAATCATCTTTTGGGGGTAGTTTCGAAAAACCAACAATGAACACCTTTATTGTTTATTTAGATTGATATCTATGTAAAGTTTCAAGTTTATTAACTGAAGTAATGAGATTCTTTAAAAAAAAATTAACACCCCTAAATCGTCTTTTGGGGGTAGTTTCAAAAAATAATAGTAGCGGTAGAATTTCCAAAAATCTTTTCTTAGTGCACACTTACGTCACTTGAAGAACCTTTCTGCCAAATTTCATGCTTCTAGGCTTGGCAGTTTTGGCTATGCGTTGATTGATCAGTCAGTCAGTCAGTCAGTCAGTCACCTTTCGCTTTTATAGATATATATATAAGATAGAAGATAGATGAGAAAAAGCTGCATTGTTGATGCAAAAGCTATAATACGGCGAAGTGGCACCATCTAGCGGTCGCACGAGGAAACAAATATTGAAAGAGTTCATTGCTCGTATTATTAACGCGCGAGGTGTGATCTCATGGGTACGTAGTTATCAAACTTGCCGGTAGATGTCATCTCTGTTGCAATCTGAATATTATGAGAACGAACTCCGGCGCACTATACGAGTACATTTAATCTGCCTACCTTTTTTCCAACTATGTTGGGGTCGTCTCCTTGTGTAACCGGACGCAGCAAAATACAAGTATTTTAACTACCCGAGATGCCAGTAGCTGGTATGTGCTCATGAAACTTTCGACCGTTAGATATTTATGTCACCTTTTGCGAGCAGCAATTAGACATTGCGAAGAGTCCAAAGACATTATGACATTTCATCATTTAGACTACGGCTGTTCGACGTGTTAGTAGCTTTTTTGGCGCACTGACTAATAATACTATAGTCTGTATGTGTCTGAAATATTTGATGAAAACGTATGACAAAGTAATTAGGTATATGCTTTGGAAGTCGGATATTTTTTTTTGTGATTTTATTTTATTAGTATAAATCGATACTGTTCCTTATACCGGATCGACCCGCCTCGGGATTGTAACGATCAAAATTTAAAGGAGTATGTGCCCGTAATTACTGAAACAATTAAAAAAAGACATTGTGTCTCGCGTGAATCCAAGAATTTAAATAGCATCGATGGGCGATATCTTGTATAGCATGTATTTTCTATGAAATATTTAAGTGCGTATTGGTCGAAAAGCATAAAATAGCATTGCTTTGCGTCCATGTGAACACACTTGCAATTTCACTTAGTAAAAATCGCTTATCAGTGTGATAAAAATCGAATTGCATCGCGACATCGGCAGCCTTATTGCGTAAGTGAATACGGAAAGTACCCTAAACACACGAAATGTTAATATCTCTCTGACCGCCTCTGTAGGAATAACAAGTGGTAGTTGTCCTCAAAATAGATTTTATATCATTATCAACTTATCGCTCGTGGCTTGGTAAAACAGTCCTTAGTTACTTTTTGTGAGAAGTCAGAAGACAAAAAGTCTGACAACAGTCTTTCCTAAGGATGTCGTATTACCCAGTTACTGGGCTGGGTTGTGGATATCAGATAGGCAGTCGCTCAATATAAAATACTGGTATTAAGGCCTAGCGCGTACTCATACGTAACTAAACTATTCGATGGAGGTGCGCATACAATCGATGCAATCGATCGTCGATTCATTAATCTCACGTGTTTTAGAAAACTATATTTTTTTGTTGACACAAACTTTCTAAAATAAAGTTATCGATTGTATGCGCACTTCCTTTGACTAAACGGTTTAGTTGTGTGTACACAACTCGACTGAACACTTTGCTCGGTGCAAAAGTTGTGAGTATGCGCTAGGCTTAAAATTTATGTGTATGTATGCACTAGCCCTAAGTTGTATCCACTTCGACTGGAAGCCCACGCCAAGCATAGTTAAAAGGTAAGGTTGATTATTATTATCCAAAAGTTCATTTACGTATAGTGCTAGCCAAAATACCCGTGGAACCAATGATCGGGATTATTGGGGTAGACGTGTTCTTGAGTAGAGACCGTGTACTGGTAAACGCAAGGTAGAACGCGTTGAGGCTCGGTGGACCGACACTTCGCAGGGTTGCTGGTAGATGAGAGTTGCCGAAGATCGAAGCAAATGGAGAGGCTTACGTCCAGCAGAGGACTGCTGTAGGGTGATGATGATTTGTAGCAAGAACAAAGAACTAGAATGCTAAAAACCTCGGTGCTTAATTCTCCATCAATGTAGTCATAATAATATCGTCTGCTACAACGATGACTGTCCCCATGACGTTGACGATGCAGCGATGCATGCCCACACAACTCCCTGATGAATCATTTCAAATAAATATAAACTAAAACAGATGATCTATATTAATGTGGCCTACGTATGATCGCTTGCGTTATTTTTAGAACACGCATGTATTGTTTTACATCTAATAGTGCTGCCCAAGAATTTTATAGTGCTACCTATAGGTAGTACAGTTTGTGACCTATGCTTGCGAAACTTGTTCGCTCGTCTTTCATTACCCAGAGCACTTTGCCCTTTTTTCTTCTTTCCGTGAAGCGGTACATTTTTAATCGACTGCTCCAAAGGGAGGAGGTTCTATGTTCAGCTGCTTTTTTATGAATGTTCACCGATATCTCCGTCAATTAAGGACTATCTTTTTATGTTTGAAAGGATAAACTCCCGAGTTGGTCCCATTGGCAACAAGTCAGAATCTGATGATGGGATTCCTTGAAATGATGGGAACTCCTCCAATATTATAGAAATTTTGATATTTTCGTCAACAACGCAAGCATTTGTACTCAAAATTTGGTGATGTGGAACCGATGAAGAAGGCCAAAGATGACCACTGAACCTCCTTTATGATAAGTATGCCACGGGTATAAAATATCACTTTTTTGTGCTCTGTAGGCTCGCGCTTGACTACTATCTCTCATGATTTAATTGTTCTTGTTTGATTATTGAATTGAATTTATATTATTAATTATTTTAATTATGAATTTTATTTACACTCATGCTATAAATCCTCTATAAAAGTTCTTGAAACAGTTAGCTTATTGCCAACATTCAAACAGTCAGTGTCATAGTAACCATAATATCATCCAAACGGAACACCCGTTACTAAACTGAATGTTGTACTAAATTTCATAATGCAACTCCTTTTATACTCATCGAACAGCCACATTATCATGGCATCTTTATGAATTTCAAAAAGAGAACATTGTCATGCACGCGCGTTTCACTACCATAGCGCCGTAATTAAAAAAAAACTTATTCGAATCTTTGAATTGACGTCGTATACCACCATTTTTCTTCAATAATAGTACAGAAAAAAAAAATGTTTTTTACAAAAATGAGTGATTCAACCTTTGATAACACACCACCAGATATTTCTAATGCAGCAAAGGACATTTCTAACCAATTATTACCAGAAAAGTCGAGAAAACATTATGAAAAGACGTACCAAAATTTCATGTATTGGAAAATATCAAAGAGAAGTAAGTACCTCATTTTCTGAAGATGTGCTATTAGTATATTTTCAAGAATTATCAGAAAAAAACAAATCTTCATCCCTATGGACCTTCTATTCAATGCTGAAAAGTACGCTAAGTATTAATACCCTATGGTTTCAGAACATTTATAGAGGATTCATATCATGGGTGTAGATAAAGTCTTGTATGCAACTGTTATAATTAGATAATAAAACACCAAAACATTATCCATCAGATTATACACTCTTGTGGCATCGGCGGTGCCGTACTACAGGTATGTGCCCGACCCAGTTCTCGAAAATGGTAATATCACATTGTACTGGGATCGGTCCAACATCACTGACAGGACTATTGTAGCCAGTAAGCCAGATTTGTGGTGGTGAGCCGAATCGAGCGGCGTGCAATGTTTGTTGAAATTACCGTCCCGCATGACGGGAACCTCGTGAAAGCCGAGAAAGATAATGAAATCAAGTATCTTGAGTTAGCTCGCGAGGCTGTCGACATGTGGGTTGTGGACACAGCGATCATTGTACCGGTAGTCGTATCAGCCAATAGCTTAATACCCACGAGCCTCGACCAACACCTTAGAAACCTCTCGTTAGGCGGCTGGGTCAAGGGCCTGATCCAGAGAGCAGTATTTCTGGACTCGGCTCGTATTTTTAGGAGGTCCTTCTCTCTGGAGCCCTGACCGCCTTAGCTTGGACCCTGTTCCCGAAACGGGGTGTCTCTATTTTTTATATTTTAAATGTTTTTATAATATAATATATGAACAAAGATAAATAAACGACATAATATTAAAAATACGTTTTATTTCCAATCTTCATTGTTATTACATGCTTTTTAGGGCTCGGTACTCAAAGGGTAAAAACGGGACCAAGATCAAGATCACTGTGAAACGGTTCACAGATTATGTATTTCTGTTGCCACTATAACAACAAATACAAAAAACAGAATAAAATAAATATTTAAGTGGGGCTTCGATAAAGTGCTTTTTTGCCGTTTTTGCCATAATGGTACGGAACCCTTCGTGCGCGAGTCCGACTCGCACTTTACCGGTTTTTTTAAATATATATTACAAATATAACATGTAGTGATTAGTTTTAAATATAAGTGTCTGTATGTATAAAATTGTTTTCTTTTTCTTCTACTCGCTATCCTTTCTTTCTTCAGTACCATTGATCGGAACCTCTTCTCGGGTAAAGGCCTCCTCCAGCTTCTTCCAGATCTCTCTATCCATAGATTTCTCTCTCCTTTCACTTCCTGCTATCCTTTCTATGTCTTCTATCCACCTCTTTCGAAGGCGCCCGCTTTTCCTTTTTCCTATCCGTCTCTTACATATAGTTGACTCCAGTGTCTATCTTTTGTCTATGTATCTTGCTATATGTCCTGCTCATTGCGACTTTTGTTTTAAGGCGTCTATAAGTTACGTTTTTCGTCTTACTTTTTCGCTTTTTACTTTTTGTATTTTACTTAATTTCAGTACACTTCTCTCCATTGCTTTCTGGCATACTACTAGTTTAGTTTTTGTTATAGTGCTGCATGTCCACGTTTGGCTTCCTTACGTAAGAGTAAGTAAGATGCAGATGTCCAAGACAGTTTTCTTTAGGTGGAGAGGATATTTCTCTTCAAAGATTTCCTTCAGGGACCAAATTTTTTCCAGCTCATGTTAATACATATACCTCTAGTTCTTCACATTTTTCTTCCAATGACAGTTGTTTTCCTAGATATTATATATAATTGTTCACATATTCAGGCGGCTTCCCATTGAGGTTTGTAGCGTTTATGTGGCTGTTTGTCAGTATTTTAGTTTTATTCTCGTTCATTTTGAGGCCCACTTTTTCACTTTCTTCATTTAAAGTGCTTATCTTTTTTTATTTTTTTTTACTGGTATCAGCGAATAAGACAATATCGTCTGCGAATCTGAGGTGTGTAAGTTGATCTTGATTAACTCTAATCCCTTCTGACTGCCAGTTAAGATTGCCAAAAATGTGTTGTATTACCATTATGAACAGTTTGGGTGAAAGGGGGTCTTCTTGTCTCACTCCTCTGCAAATAGGTATATCAGGGCCTCGTGTCTCTAGTTTGACTTGACTTTCAATGCCCTTGTAGATGTTTTTACTGATGAAAATAATAATCGACATGATTTCATGGTGTAGCCGGAAGGAACTTCGTAATAAAATAATGTATCATAGTCGTGTTTGGGCTTTTTGGTATCGACAGTAGATGTACTCGTACTCTGGCTATAAATGATTTTTATAGTTATATGAGGTAAGTATAACTAAAACAAAAAAAATGTTTTGTATTTGGCACAATTGTTTTCATATAGTTCTAAGGGTACGTCCGGTCTAGGTGCAGTGATATTTAACCAAAGCTTAGGAACTAATCTCGGTTTTAAATTAAACTGCAATGTATTAATACTGTACTGCTAAAACTAAAAAGAAAGAAATAAAACTTTTTCACAAAAAAAAAAAAACGACTAGCAAAATATTTTTTGGTGTCCTTGGTACCTCTTCTTTTATCGTTTTTCGACATCGACGCCCGAAACGACAGTTATTTCACACTTTTTAGTGTTTTGCTTTTGAAGTCAGTTAATTTTTTTGTGAATAAGTTTTTATTTCTCTCTTTTTAGTTATAGTACACTATCACAAAAAGTGAGGAAGTTCTAGGTTTAGTAAGGTACCTAATATATTGACAAAATACCCATAATAACTCAATTTACACATTCGTGCTGTTTGTTGCTAAGAAGTTCGGTTGTATATTCTATTAATTCCATATCCTGAAAACTGCTGAACCGATTTGGATGAAATTTGCACTATTCCCTGAAGTGAGAGGTACCTCATCCAACAAAGAAATAATAGTCATCATCCGATTAAGAGTTTTGGAGAAATGAGTGGACAAATATATATATACATATATACAAACAAACGTAAACTCAAACACTTATAAAATTTTGATTTCAGAGACTGGCAGGTTTAATAACTGCCTATTAAGGGCCGATTTCATCAATGATACTAATCAAGATTCACATCACATCTTCAGCCTATTAATGTTCCCACTGCTGGGACGCAGGCCTCCTCTCTGTGAGAGGGAATGGGCTGTAATCCACCACGCAGGCTCAGTGTGGGTTGGTGGATGTCACATGTCGTCGAATTTTTGGTTCTAGGACATGCCGGTTTCCTCACGATGTTTTCCTTCACCGTTTTTAGAGCAGTGGTGAAGAAATAATTTACACAAAGCAAAGTGCCTGCCTAGGCTCGAACCCACGATCTACAACTTGTAAGTCGCGGCCGATACCACTTGGCCACCACTACTAAGCATGTACATGCATTCATGCATGCTACTATGTATGTAATTGTTTTTTAAAATTACGTTTCCTTTTATTTGTACCTACATTGTGTGTATCTGTGTGTGACAAAAAAAAATGGTTTTCTTTCTTTCTTTTCTTT